>JAACNH010001567.1:0-67751 GCA_019447015.1 Hymenochirus boettgeri | reverse complement strand
GGAGGAGATACGGTCCAAAAAAGCGGAAGAATAAAACGGAAGAAGAAAAAGAAATAGAAAGAACAGTAATTTGTTTTTTTCAAGCCAAATTAATTATACTTTTGATTACAATTTGAACTTCAGATATAAAGGGGAAGTATCTGTACAAATTTTCCCCATATTACCGTATATACTCGAGTATAAATCGACCAGAGTATAAACCGAGATACCCAATTTCACCTAAAAATCTAATAAAAGTTGTTGACTCGAGTATAAACCGAGGGTAGAAACTTGGCATTCAAGATGTTTGGAAACTACAACTCCCAGCTAATAAAGCATTGTCACTAACTGTCACTGGGCCAATCAGAATTAATTATTAAATATAACCTAGCTTCAGTTTCCATGGCAACCATACTTATATTATGGTCTGGGTACACACAATACAAGTTGGATCAGGGATTGGCCTTTAATCAGCTCTATGTGTGGTTAGAAAATGGTTTAATGGCAGCCAAATACTGCCCCTCCCTGCAAGCCAAAATGTCTACTGGCCCTTATACTTTACTATAAAGCACAGGGGGAAAGTTGGGAGGTGTGGCCAGTTATATAGGGGATGATTGACACCTTTCAATGGAATCTTCCTGCGATTGCCTATAAATCTGCACTGTGTGTATTTCATTCATTTTTAAGTAGTCGGCGTAGACTGGGTTTATCTGTGAGTATCAACCTGTGGTTACCTTCCCAGTACATACTGAGACTGTAATGGTTTTTACTGGTTTTCTCCCTCTAGTCAAACTGCATCGATGAATTGAAAAAGGAAATCACCGACCTTCGGAAAAATGAAAGTGACCGTCAGCGTGAAATGACCGGAGCTGCTGGAGAACTTCAAGGCCCAGGTGTTTCTGCTGAGACTACAAAGTACGTGTTTCCACCAGCCACGTCATATTACAGGGAACTCTGGGAAGGGGAAGATTTCAATAGAAACCAGAAATCTAAATCCCTTGAGCCCTTAGCACTATGAGTGATGTAGTAACATGGAATAGACTGGGTGGTATTGAATATTAGCAATGGTCACTATAGAAAGGAAGGATTCCTTGGGTGGTTATGCAAGTGAATGTGAAGTCTTTATTGTCTGATAATAATCACTTTCTATTCTCTATACAGTGGGCAGGATGTATGCCATGAGGTAATCAACATGGCAGCACTACAGTAAGTAATCCGTATCAGTCAGTTCCCCACCCCCACTACTGTCTCCCACTGGGTATCACCTCTTCTGTCCCTTATTATTACTTATCAGCCATAAACATAACACAACTCTCTCTGTTCCTTTAGGGACCTGGACACTAAGGTGCAGACCATGGAGATGAAGGTAAGTAAAGATCCACTGGGTTGGATATAAGGGAAGGGGAACTAGAGACAAGTCAGTCTTTATTTAATATCCATAATTCCTGTTACAGAGAAAACTCTCCCTGCAGAACAGAAGAGTCTCCCAGGGACCAGTGAAAGCACATCCACCTTTAGCAAAGGTCCCCGAGCAGACCAGCAGAGTTTCCCTGGAACCATTGATAGTGCTTCCACCTTTGACCATGGTCCCCGAGCAGCCCAGCAGAGTCTCTCCGGGATCATTGACAGTGCGTCCACCTTTGGCCAAGTTCACTCAGCAGCCCAGCAGACCAGGATTGAAATGTCTTCGACCTATGGCCAAGGATACCAAAGCAAGGTTACTAGGTTAGTATTAGTTCAGTCTGGTACCAGTCGTGTCTGAGAGAAAGTCATTTGGCATTTCCCATTCACACTGATAAATCTTATAAACGTTCAGTATATTTTATTCTTTCAATAAATATTCTCATTCTATGTCTGTCTTTAGCAAAACCAACGGAGAGCCATAAAATGCACACGTATCTACAGAGTCTCGTACGGTAAGTTTCCAATGGGATGAACACCTATTCTTCCCTCTGCTAATAATATAAATTATTAACATGACACAGACCCCAGTCTGGTATGTGTCTTTTCTCACTCTGTAATATTACTATTATTACTTCCTAACCCTCTTTATTGTCTCTTCCCTCTTAGCCCTGCACCGTAATAAGGATACAGCATGGTACAGCACGGTGGCTCAGTGGTTAGCACTGATGCCTTGCAGCATTGAAGTCCTGAGTTTGAATCATCTGCAAGGAGTTTTATGTTCTCCCCGTGTTTGCGTGGGTTTCCCCCACAATCCTAAAGACATACTGATATGTGTGTTAAATAATTGTTCTTAGATTGTAACCTCTTTGGTGCAGGGCCTGATGTGAATTTGTACTTGTAATTGTAAATTGTAAAACTAATAATGGGCCGTCTTAATTAACCCTTAATAACTATCTCTAAAGGTTTGTTCACACATGTGATTGTGGGACCTTCCTGCATTGTACAGTGTGTAACAAACATCAGTTTTGGCCAATGATCGTTTAGTGTGTGAGCACTCGGTCAACTGATGTGCCCGTTCGCTCGGAGCTTGTTGGGGATCTGACCGGGCAGATAATCAACAAGACCCGACCGAACAGCCATTACATAATGTGTAACAAACATCAGTTTTGGCCACCAATCGTTTAGTGTGTGAGCGCTCGGTTGGCTGATTTGCACATTTTTTTTTGCCATTTTGCTGACCAAACACCCACACACTAAACAACTGTCGACCCATAGTTATTAAGGGTTAATGTAGACTTGTTATAAAGGTCCAAGTTGGTCCAGGGATTAGTCCGACTGCCACATGGAGTCAGGAAGGAATTTTTCCCCCTTCTGTCCCTTGCTTCAGAAGGGGTTTTTCGCCTTCCTCTGGACCAACTTACAGGGAGATTCAATCTCCCTGTATGTGTTCTATGAATTAAATAAAAATTTGTTTTAATTTAAACATTGGTGTCTGGATTTTATTTCTCATTTTATAATTTATAATATTGGGATCAGGCTGGGATTGGAAAGGGGGGATTTCACGTTATAGATCAGCGTGGACATGGTGATTTATAAAATGTCACTTTGGTACCCAACACTAATAAATAATTCAGTAACTATTTATTAAGGGTTAATGTAGACTTGTTATAAAGGTCCAAGTTGGTCCAGGGATTAGTCTGACTGCCACATGGAGTCAGGAAGGAATTTTTCCCCCTTCTGTCCCTTGCTTCAGGAGGGGTTTTTCGCCTTCCTCTGGACCAACTTACAGGGAGATTCAATCTCCCTGTATGTGTTCTATGAATTAAATAAAAATTTGTTTTAATTTAAACATTGGTGTCTGGATTTTATTTCTCATTTTATAATTTATATTATTGGGATCAGGCTGGGATTGGAAAGGGGGGATTTCACGTTATAGATCAGTGTGGACATGGTGATTTATAAAATGTCCCTTTGGTACACAACGCTAATAAATAATTCAGTAACTATTATAAAAATGTTGGGGGTATCACCATTTGTATTTATGACCATGAAAAAAACTGTTTGGAAATATCCACATTTGAGGATTGTTACCATTATAGTCTATGGGAAAAATGACCGGAAATTCGCAGATAAAGCCGTAACGCTTCTGCGGATTCCTTAGCTAGAAGATAGCACACTTCTCCTATATGCCCTGCACGTCTGTACCGAATTTCATGTCTCTAGCTCAAAAACTGTGGGAGGAGATACGGTCCAAAAAAGCGGAAGAATAAAACGGAAGAAGAAAATATCACTGGTAACTTACTGTAAAGGGCTTTGGCATCTGGGAAATGGTCTGGGGAACATGTCACTATCACCAAAACTTATTTAAAGGAGAACTAAACCCAAAAAATCCAAAGCCCTATGATGTAGGAATATATTACATCATCAATATTCAAATTGTTGGTGCAGCTGGTTAACACTTTCCTAGTAGCAGTGTTGTAGTGTGATGTATATAGGTCTGGGTATAGATTTCCTAGTAGCAGTGTTGTAGTGTGATGTATATAGGTCTGTATATAAATTTCCTAGTAGCAGTGTTGTAGTGTGATGTATATAGATCTGGGTATAGATTTCCTAGTAGCAGTGTTGTAGTGTGATGTATATAGGTCTGTATATAAATTTCCTAGTAGGGCATGTTTGTAGTGTGATGTATATAGTTTGTATAATATTTCCTAGTAGCAGTGTTGTAGTGTGTGATGGATATAGGTCTGTATATAGTTTCCTAGTAGGCGGTGTTGTAGTGTGATGTATATAGGTCTTTATAGATTTCCTAGTAGCAGTTGTGTAGTGTGATGTATTAGGTCTGTTTATAGATTTCCTAGTAGCGGGCGTTGTTGTGTGTGATTATATAGGTCTGTGATATAGATTTCCTAGTAGCAGTGTTGTAGTGTGATGTATATAGGTCTGTGTATAGATTTCCTAGTAGCAGTGTTTGTAGTGTGATGTATATAGGTTGTATATAGATTTCCTAGTAGCAGTGTTGTAGTGTGTATATAGGTCTGTGTATAGATTTCCTAGTAGCGGTGTTGTAGTGTGATGTATATAGGTCTGAATATAGATTTCCTAGTAGGCGAGTGTTGTAGTGTGATGGATATAGGTCTGTATTAGATTTCCTAGTAGCAGGTGTTGTAGTGTGATGGATATAGGTCTGTATATAGATTTCCTATAGCAGTGTTGTAGTGTGTGTATATAGGCTGTATATAGATTTTCCTAGTAGCAGTGTTTGTATGTGATGTATATAGGTCTGTATATAGATTTCCTAGTAGCAGTGTTGTAGTGTGATGGATATAGGCTAGGTGTTGGTGACTGTATATCGTTTAGTGATTTCCTAGTTAGGTGGGTTTGTGTGTTATAATGTGTAGGATATAGGTCTGTATATATAGTGGTTACACATCATGTAGTCAGTGTGTGTGTGTGTGAGTGTGATATAGGTCTGTATATAGATTTCCTAGTAAGCATGTTGTGAGTGGGATGGATATAGGTCTGTATATAGATTTCCTAGTAGCAGTGTTGTAGTGTGATGGATATAGGTCTGTATTAGATTTCCTAGTAGCAGTGTGTGTAGTGGGATGGAGATAGTGTCTGTATATAGATTTCCTAGTAGCAGTGTTTGTAGTGTGATGGATATAGGTCTGTGTATAGATTTCCTAGTAGCAGTGTTGTAGTGTGATGGATATAGGTCTGTATATAGATTTCCTAGTAGCAGTGTTGTAGTGTGATGGATATAGGTCTATATATAGATTTCCTAGTAGCAGTGTTGTAGGTGATGGATATAGTCTGTATATAGATTTCTCTAGTAGCAGTGTTGTAGTGTGAGGATATAGTCTGTATATAGATTCCTAGTAGCGGTGTTGTAGTGTGATGGATATAGGTCTGTATATAGATTTCTAGTAGCAGTGTTGTAGTGGCATGGATATAGGTCTGTATTAGATTTCCTAGTAGCGGTTGTAGTGTGATGATATAGGTCTGTATATAGATTTCCTAGTAGCAGTGTTGTAGTGTGAGTATATAGGGTCTGTTATAGATTTCCTAGTAGCAGTGTTGAGGTGTGATTATATAGGTCTGTATTAGATTTCCTAGTAGCGTGTTGTAGTGTGATGTATGTAGTCTGTATATAGATTTCCTAGTAGCATGTTGTAGTGTGATGGATAAGGTCTGTATATAGATTTCCTAGTAGCAGTGTTGTAGTGTGATGTATAGGTCTGTATATAGATTTCCTAGTAGCAGTGTTTAGTGTGGATGTATATAGGTCTGTATATAGATTTCCTAGTAGCGATGTGTTGTAGTGTGATGTTATAGGCTGTAAATAGATTTCCTAGTAGCAGTGTTGTAGTGTGATGTATATAGGTCTGTATATGATTCCTAGTAGCATGTGTTGTAGTGTGATGGATATAGGTCTGTATATAGATTTCCTAGTAGCGGTGTTGTAGTGTGATGTATATAGTCTGTATATAGATTTCCTAGTAGCAGTGGTTAGTGTGATGGATTAGGTCTGTATATAGATTTCCTAGTAGCAGTGTTTGTAGTGTGATGTATATAGGTCTTTATATAGATTTCCTAGTAGCAGTGTTGTAGTGTGATGTGATATAGGTCTGTATATAGATTTCCTAGTAGCGTGTTGTAGTGTGATGGATATAGGTCTGTATATAGATTTCCTAGTAGCAGTGTTTTAGTGTGATGGATATAGGTCTGTATATAGATTTCCTAGTAGCAGTGTTGTAGTGTGATGTATATAGGTCTGTATATAGATTCCTAGTAGCAGTGTTGTAGTGTGATGTATATAGGTCTGTATATAGATTTCCTAGTAGCAGTGTTGTAGTGTGATGTATATAGGTCTGTATAGATTTCCTAGTAGCAGTGTTGTAGTGTGATGTATATAGGTCTGTATATAGATTTCCTAGTAGCGGTTGTAGTGTGATGTATATAGGTCTGTTATAGATTTCCTAGTAGCAGTGTTGTAGTGTGATGTATATAGGTCTGGTATAGATTTCCTAGTAGCAGTGTTGTAGTGTGATGTATAATAGGTCTGTATATAGATTTCCTAGTAGCGGTGTTGTAGTTGTGATGGATATAGGTCTGTATATAGATTTCCTAGTAGCAGTGTTGTAGTGTGATGTATATAGGTCTGTAGTATAGATTCCTAGTAGCGGTGTTGTAGTGTGATTATATATAGGTCTGTATATAGATTTCCTAGTAGCGGTGTTGTAGTGTGATGGATATAGGTCTGTATATAGATTTCCTAGTAGCAGTGTTGTAGTGTGATGTATATAGGTCTGTATATAGATTTCCTAGTAGCGGTGTTGTAGTGTGATGTATATAGGTCTGTATATAGATTTCCTAGTAGCAGTGTTGTGGTGTGATGTATATAGGTCTGTATATAGATTTCCTAGTAGCAGTGTTGTAGTGTGATGGATTAGGTCTGTATATAGATTTCCTAGTAGCGGTGTGTTGTAGTGTGATGGATATAGGTCTGTATATAGATTCCTAGTAGCGTTGTTGTAGTGTGATGGATATAGGTCTGTATATAGATTTCCTAGTAGCAGTGTTGTAGTGTGATGTATATAGGTCTGTATATAGATTTCCTAGTAGCAGTGATGTAGTGGGATGGATATAGGTCTGTATATAGATTTCCTAGTAGGCGTGTTGTAGGTGGGATTATATAGGTCTGTATATAGATTTCTCAGTAGCAGTGTTGTAGTGTGATGTATATAGGTCTGTATATAGATTTCCAGTAGCGTGTTGTAGTGTGATGGGATATAGGTCTGTATATAGATTTCCTAGTAGCGTGTTGTAGTGTGATGTATATAGGTCTGTATATAGATTTCCTAGTAGCGGTGTTGTAGTGTGTGATGTATAGGTCTGTATATAGATTTCCTAGTAGCAGTGTTGTAGTGTGATGTATACAGGTCTGTATATAGATTTCCTAGTAGCGGTGTTGTAGTGGGATGGATATAGGTCTGTATATAGATTTCCTAGTAGCGGTGTTGTAGTGTGATGTATATAGGTCTGTATATAGATTTCTAGTACAGTGTTGTAGTGGATGGATATAGGTCTGTGTATAGATTTCCTAGTAGCAGTGTGTAGTGGATGTATAGGTCTGTATATAGATTTCCTTAGTAGCGGTTGTTGTAGTGGGATGGATATAGTCTGTATATAGATTTCCTAGTAGCGGTGTTGTAGTGTGATGTATAAGGTCTGTATATAGATTTCCTAGTAGCAGTGTTGTAGTGTGATGGATAGTAGTCTGTATATAGATTTCCATAGTAGCAGTGTTGTAGTGTGATGTATATAGGTTCTGTATATAGATTTCCTAGTAGCAGTGTTGTAGTGTGATGGATATAGGTCTGTATATAGATTTCCTAGTAGCAGTGTTGTAGTGTGATGGATATAGGTCTGTATATAGATTTCCTAGTAGCAGTGTTGTAGTGGGATGGATATAGGTCTGTATATAGATTTCCTAGTAGCGTGTTGTAGGTGGATGATATAGGTCTGTTATAGATTCCTAGTAGCAGTGTTGTAGTGTGATGTATATAGGTCTGTATATAGATTTCCTAGTAGCGGTGTTGTAGTGTGATGTATATAGGTCTGTATATAGATTTCCTAGTAGCGGTGTTGTAGTGTGATGATATAGGTCTTGTATATAGATTTCCTAGTAGCGGTGTTGTAGTGTGATGTATATAGATTTCCTAGTAGCGGTGTTGTAGTGTGATGGATAGGTCGTATATAGATTCTAGCTTAGCATGTTGTAGTGTGATGTATAAGGGCTGTATATAGATTTCCTAGTAGCAGTGTTGTAGTGTGATGTATATAGATTTCCTAGTAGCAGTGTTGTAGTGTGATGTATTCGAGGTCCTGGGTACTATGTGTCCAGATCTGAAGTAATGTCTGTCTCACCTACGGCTTTCACTCCACCAAATCTGATATATAAACAATAAATTGCAGGTGAAACACACAAAGACACAGGTCTGTAGCTGTGAATATTGCAGGTTTATTGCAAAACATGCGTGTTACATGTTTCAGACCCACTCAAGCATTTGAGGAAGGACAAGTGGGTCAGAAACATGTAGAATGCATGTTTAGCAATAAAACTGCACTATTCACAGTTACAGACCTGTCTGTATGTTTCACCAGCAATGTATTGTTTAAGTGTTGGTGGGCCATATTTAAAAACTTGCGATACCGCGGGTTTTCGTTAAGACCGTGGCAGTAGTATAACATAACATGCGGTAATAAACTACTGTAATGATATTCTATGGGCGGTCTTAGATTTACGTTGGCTAGTACATTTACAAGATTTTCGATAGTGATCATAAATTAACGATCGCTAAAGAAGGCGATATCACACCTTTATAAATATGTCCCGTAGTGTGAAGGTCTCTAGCTCTCCCTGTCAGCTGCAGCAATGTTAGTGGAAAGTGTAGCTTCTTAAAGGGGAATGTTGGAGGATGGGAAGAGTGTGTTTTTATAGAAACCACATGGTGTATGGGGAGGATAGTGAAGTGAACCTGATCTTGTGCATTTCTCATCAGTGTACCTTATTAAAGGGAATGTTGGAGGGTAGAAAGAGTGTGTTTTTAATTCAGCTGTCTGTATAAAAACAAACTGTAGTACAGAGCTAAGCTAAGAAATGCATTGCACAGAGCTGTGCTAAGATCAGGGTCATTATATTATCCTCCACCTGCAGCACTGCATCATACTCAGATTAAAGGGGAATGTTGGAGGGTATGCAGCTCTGCACCATGTTGATTATATAAATGTACATATTAATAGGAATTATTGGAGGGAATGACAATTAAAGGGGCACTGTTATAGGAAATGCAAACATGTTCTATAAAATGAATGCAGCAGGTTGGCTGTCTGTGGGAAGTTTTGCATAAAGAAAAGCCCTCTTCCAAATACAGTTCCCCCTTTGCCTTTAAGACCCGAACACATATACAGGCCTATGTATTAAAAGTTCTTATCGTTAAAAATGGTGCAAATTTTGCCCCAACCAATCAGATTTCAGCATAAGAACTTTTACGACAGGCCTGATAATATGTACACAACAAAAGTTTGTTAGTATTTTCTTTAGAAACATAATGCAGGCTGATAGTTTGTATTTAATGCAATGGTACTTAGCACTGCAACATGTATATTTAATACGTGTTTGGGTCTTAAAGGCAAAGGTGGCCTTTACACTACTTCCAAAACTACTTCCAGGCTCCAACATTCCCCTGTAAAATGCATTGCACAGAGCTGTGCTGAGACCATGTTCCCGTCAATATGTTGCACCTGCAGCTCTGAGCGGTTTTGTTCTTATAAGTGAACCTTGTAAAGTGGTCAGTTCAATTCTACTGGGGTTGCCACCTTTCCCTTTAAGACTCAAACACTTAGGGCTAGCTTCCACTAGCGTGTTTTGGATTGCGGTTTGTGATCCGATTGTGCCAGTGGGAGTGCAGGCATGTAATAGCCTATGGGACCAGCCCCACTACATGTGATGCGTTTCCGTGTGCTATCGGAGTGCATGCGATAACCATTTTCGGTCTGTATTGCATACGCTCTGCTAGGGTCCAATTGTGGAAGCGCAACACCCATGCATGGAAGCGAGCATTGGCCTCTTAAGTGGGGCCACAGCCTCAGGAAATTGACCTGCTGCATAGTTAAGTTCTATTGCATTAAATAAATGCTGTAGGGCTAAACTGCAGCAATACACACACTAACATAAATGGCAGAAAAATACATACAAAGCTATCTGCTGGCGTTAAAATCCTATGCTAAAACTAGCGCAAACACGATATTGGATCACGAGCATCGGATGTGCGGGTGACTTTTGCATAACCCCCGCATCCAACGCTAATATGGAGTTAGTCGCGCTAACTGATAGTGAACTGGCAAGCATGACTTATATATCTGCCCAGCGAGTCTGGGTAAATGAGCCTGACAGTGTCTTGCAGAAATGGGTTAACAAGTTGCTTCCTAAATCCATATGAAAAGGGTTAACACCTTCCCCCACTCTGAGCGGGAAAACCTGCTAATAATATTCACTGCTATCTCTGATGATTGGCTGGGAGACACTGACAGGTGGGGACTCTGAGCTACAAGGTAGCTAGTTAGCATGTGCAGAAGGATTTTTGGGTCCTGGACCACCAGGAAGAGGCAACACAAGAAGCCAGCCGTGACATCATAGATTGCCAGTACTCAGATATGTTCTATAAATGATTTCTACACTAACAGGTAGATTCAATAACAGTTCTTATCGTTTAAAATGGTGCTAATTTTGCCCCAACCAATCAGATCTTATTTAACATTTGTAAGCTAACATCTGATTGGTTGGGGCTAAATTAGCACCATTTTAAACGATAAGAACTTTTATTGAATAACCCTGTAAGAGGTTGAATTCAGAGGTGAGAAACAAATAGTTTTACTAAGTGACAGTTATAGAGTCTGTGGAGCTGCCTTTGTATTTTGGGTTTAGTTCTCCTTTAAATGTTTTAAAAATATTAGCTTCCAAGGGAAGATAAACAAGCAATCCAGCCCCCTGGATAGCTGCCTTTAATCTTTTTTGGGGAAGTAACGTCAGAAGCACCTGAGAGTGACATCAGAAACAATGACCAGGAAGGGGAGGGACTTACAGAGCTACGTGATGTCACTTTCACATCTATAGGCGAAGCAGTCTCAGAGGGAAGTTACGTTTAAAATATTGACTTTTAGTTAAGTTGCAAATTTCCCTTTAAAATCCAACAGACCCAAGTGCAATAAGGCAGTGATTTTCTGTTAAACCTGCTAATGGAGGTTTAAACATTAGGTAACAGACTAATGTCATTTACCTTGGAACAGTCTCTATATTTATTTACCTGGTTGTTCTCTGGGTTTTTCTGGGCTCTTTCAAGGAGATTGTGATAAACGTTCCCGTCGTAACTACCAATAGCCGACAGGAGCTGTTGATCCGCATAATCGAAAGCGTCAACCAATGAAACGGCGTCTTTCCTACAAAATGGAATTGGCTATTTACACCAATAGAAAACAAGATATATACTACAGTATGAACACAATGTTATCACAAACGATTGTAATATCCCTCCGTTTAAAGGGGAGCTGTGGTCTCCATGTGTCCTCAATACAAGGATTGTTTAAAAGAGCTTTTTCATACATTTTTAACAAGCCTAAGCTGTTTAAAAGTCTCGAGCTGTTGTGAATACAAAGTTGCAGACATGTAAAGTTTCACTTCTTGGTCTGCACTGTGTCTCTGTAATACATGAGGTGCTGTCTCAAAAGTCCCACCTCCAAAAATCAATAATTTATAAAGCAGACCTGCTTTTGTTTGATGCAAAGATGCGGTTATTGCAATATGAAAAAGATCTGGATGAGTTAAACCAAAATGTGACCATGATAATTAATTAAATCTCCTTCCTGTCTCCTCCAACCGTTTCTCCAAACTAACCTAACCACATAGTCCTCATGCCTGGGTACAGTCTCCATCTACTTATATACTTACCTATACTTTCCCTCACCCCTGCCCTCTAACTCCGCCACACAGACTGTCAGAGACTAGTCCAATGTGACAATGAGCTTTGCAAGAAGTGCACCTTCCCACTGGACACACTTTAGATTTATTATTCCTTCAGATCCCTGGTTTATGGCAGACTCACCGTATCACAGCCAAGAGGCCCAGGTAAGACGTGGTGACCATGTCCAGCTGTTTGGCAGACAGGTGCCCATCTAGAAGGAAGTCTCCAGCGTGGGTGAATATTCCATGCAGGGCGTGTAGATCACAGAGGCTCTTTAAGACTTTCTGGATTCCTGGGGATTTTTCTAAAGATCCCAAAACCTCCACAAACGACTTAACGATCAAGTAGTGAATATGAGCCTGGAAAACAGATATAATGGATTTAATGTTCAGACGAGACAGAGAAATGACGCAGGTCTTACCCCTGAGCTAATATTTAACGCCTGGGCTGGGGTTAAATCCCAAAGTGTGAATCTAGTATTTGCCTCTCCAGCTAGATGAGGGCCATTGTGTTCAGCATTCATGTCTGGGCTAAAAAACACCAGTAAAATGCCGCCAACGAACGCTATGTGGCATTCTGTGTCAATCTAACCCAACACACTGTGCACGAAACAGAAATCACACTGCCACCCAGAGGCCACCTGTAGGGAGTGACAATGAAAAGTTAAAGGGTAAGTATGCTGTAAAATAAATGTAACTTCAAATGGAAGCTGCAGCTTTAAAAACACTGTTGGCATCAAGATGTCAGCAAATTGCACGCTGGAAAGGTAGGCTCTGGAGGGGCATAGGAAAAAAACTACTAACATCCCTGTTTAACCTGCTAACATCCCCTTTAATTCCCACCAACATCCCCTTTTATTCCCACCAACATCCCCTTTTATTCCCACCAACATCCCCTTTAATTCCCACCAACATCCCCTTTAACCTCCACTAACATTATTACATTACCGCAAAGGGTTTGGGGAGTTACCAGCTCCTATTCCATTTCCCTAGGTATAGAAATGATGGTTCATAGACTTGGATTTACCATGTGTTTATTACAGCACAAAGTCCTAAGAGATATTATAACTGCGATAGCAGAGGGTTGTATCTTTACTCACTTGTACATGTCCCTTTCTCTATGTAGGGAAGACAAGGAGAAACTTAATGAGGTTGAGTTCTAACCTTTAAATATTAAATATGTCCAAAGAGACAGACAGGTGGGTAAAGCGGTGACCGGCGTGGCAGAAACACAAAGGTGATCAAAAAACCCTTAAAAAGTATGGCAGTTGGTAGTGAGAGGAGGTGATATAGAGGTCCAGTTACTAAGAAAGGAAGCCAGGTGGATCTTCTGCTTAAAGACATTAGCACCGGATGGCTTGAACGAGGAATGGGGTTTGACGCCCTTTATTTAAGCTAAATGGATCTATACTTACGTTATTGTGCCATATAATATATACTCACCTACTCTTTCCCTTCCAGATTTATATATTATCTGTGGATATTGGATACTTTGTGTATTGGAAACTGGACATTGGTGTGGTCTTCTGGATGATCTATCATCAAGGATATTGTATCTCTGGGATGTTGGACAACTTCATGGCCTTACTCAATGGGGCCTCATCAAGGGGAGCCATCATATCTTACGGTAATTAATCACAGAGTGAGTACTTTGGCCTATGAAGGATGGATATTACCCTAATATAAGGAGCCATGGTTGGACTTTTCTATGGACATTGAGATGACCAATACAATGATGAACTAAAATATTAAGATATGGTCCTTAATGTTCATGTTACATGAGGAATTATGTACATGTATGTTTAGAATGTAGTGCTATCTCTTTGTGTATATGATAAAAGTACTTGGTCAGGTTTTGGGACATAAAGCCCTTCATATGATATGATAGTTTAGACTTTACATCCATCGGCTGCATGAACCTTTCCCTTCTTTATCTAGGATTACCTTCTTCCTTCTGTCACCAGTTTATATGGAAATATGGGACTTGAGGGCCCTGCTATTTGCCCATTACCAATATGGCCAGTATCGCGTGAACATGCGGACCAGAAGTTCATCCCTAATTTTGAGCCAATTGCGTATAAGCAATTCTATGGGTAATAAAAGCTGCATGGGAGGGTCAGGTCACAGATCTGATTTAACAAATATTGATCATTTCCACTGAACTGTCCCTTTAACTTAATATCTTGAGAGATATCTCACTGTCCCAGTGGTTAATACCCCACATACCTGCTCTGGTGGAGAAAGTCCCCATCACATGGGTGTAGATGGTGACCGGACACACGTCTCCAGAAGGCTGTGGCCTATACGGTCCAACTCTTACAGATATTAACTTACAAAGTAACTGGGACGTTTCATCCAATTCCATGTTTATCTTACCAGGACACTGTACCGGCCAACAGTGAGATAAACCGGAATATCCGGTGACTGGACTGGTGAATACTCACTATTGAGGCCTTTAATAGCTCCACTGATGTGCTGTTCCAGGCCTCATATTGTTCCGCTCCGGACAGAACCATTTTCTGCATCTTACTGGCTGCGGATGCAATGAGCCTGTAAAACATGAAGTGCATAATAACAGTATAACTGGTCTCCTCTGGTCTGTGTGTTGGGAATGTTAATATCTACATCATTTAAACATGTACTAGGACAAGGTCCCACACATACAAACATGTGCACATACACGGACTTCCATTGGCTTCCTTACTGACCTGTACGCCCTGTGCTGATAGGCCTGTAGGTAAACCTCTGGATTAAGGAAGTCCTCATGGCTGTTGGCTTGGCAGGCTGTAGAGACTGGAGATGACAGGTAGGCCAAGGTGGGTGGGAGGGATTGGCCAGACTTAGCAGCGGCAAAACATTTAACCAGGAATCTAGAACGGATTGGGGAATGTGAGGATATAGGAGCTTGGTTATGTAAATGTAGCTTTAAATGCCCCAGATCCCTTTAAACACAAAATGTCTGTTTTCTAGTCCAGCTTATTACACGAGTTAAAGGGAATGTTTACCTCTCTAATTAAAATGTGTATATGGGTATTTGTTGTATTCAGTTAGATCAACTTCTAGACTACCGAAACATCTTCAAGAACAAAACTTTAAGTCCAGTTGATCTAACTGAATACAACAGATATACCATGACCTGGATGAGTGTTGTATGTGATGCTATATCAGGTCCGGGTATACCTAGATTCCTAGTAGAGGTTGTTTGTAGTGTGCACCTGATACAGCTCTGTATATACAGATTCCTAGAGCACTCTGTTTGTTACGTGTGATGGTACATCGCCTGTATATACGCATTCTCCTAGTCAGCCCCGAGTGTTGTCGCCCTGTGGATTATATAGGTTTGTATATAGATTTCCTATAGCCACGTGTTGTAGGTGTTATGGATATCGCCTCCCCTGTATATAGATTTCCTATAGTCAGTGTTGTTAGTGACCAGCGGATTAGGTCCGTCGTGCGGTACTCACGTGGAGGGGGTGCGTGACACACCCTCACTAAAGAGACCGGTGTTGAACACACACTATGAGGATATGGGTCGCACGGGGGAATAGGACAGGGGAACAATGAGATTCCCACAGAAGTAACAATGGACAGTGTTTGCTGCCCTAGGTAACTACGACATGATATATATCTGTATAATATGGGATGAGGATTGGGGCTGTACATGTTTAGTGTATTGGATAGGAGGGTCTGTCTGTATTAGATTTCCTGTAGCGAAAGTACAGTTGTAGGGGTGATATAGGTCTGTATATAGATTTCCTAGTAGCAGTGTTGTTAGGTTGTGATGGATATAGGTCTTGTATGAATTTGTCCTAGTAGCATGTTTGTAGGTGTTAGGATATGGTCTGTAATAGATTTCCTATTACGAGGTTTAGTGTGAGGTGGGATATAGGTCTGATAATAGATTTCCTAGTAGCAGTGTTGTAGTGTAGGGATATAGGTCGTTAATAGATTTCCTAGTAGCAGTGTTGTAGTGGTGATGGATATAGGTCTGTATATAGATTCCTAGTAGCAGTGTTGTAGTGTGATGGATATAGGCTGATATAGATTTCCTAGAGCGTGTTGTAGTGATGTATATAGGCTGTATATAGATTTCCTATTAGCGGTGTTGTAGTGTGATGGATATAGGTCTGTATATGATTTCCTAGTAGCAGTGTTGTAGTGTGATTATATGGTCTGTGTATAGATTGCCTAGTAGCAGTGTTGAGTGTGATGGATATAGGTCTGATATAGATTTCCTAGTAGCGTGTTTGTAGTGTATGTATGGGTAGGTCGTATATAGATTTCCAGTAGCAGTGTTGTAGTGTATGGTATATAGGTTCTGTATATAGATTTCCTAGTAGCAGTGTTGTAGTGTGATGTATATAGGTCTGTATATAGATTTTCCTAGTGCGTGTTTTAGTGTGATGTATAGCTGTAGAGATTTCTAGTAGCAGTGTTTGTAGTGTGAGGTATTAGGCCTGTATATAGATTTCCTAGTAGCAGTGTGTTGTAGTGTGATGTATATAGGTCTGTATATAGATTTCCTGTAGCAGTGTTGTAGTGTGATGGATATAGGTCTGTATATAGATTTCCAGTAGCGGTGTTGTAGTGTGATGTATATAGGTCCGTATATAGATTCCTATAGCGTGTTGTAGTGTGATGATATAGGTCTGTATTAGATTTCCTAGTAGCATTGTTGTAGTGTGATGTATATAGGTCTGTATATAGATTCCTAGTAGTCAGTGTTGTATGTGATGGATATAGGTCTGATATAGATTTCCTAGTAGCAGTGTTTTGAGTGATGGATATAGGTCTATATATAGATTTCCTAGTATAGCAGTATGTTTAGTGTGATGGATATAGGTCTGTATATAGATTTCCTAGTAGCAGTGTTGTAGTGTTGATGTATATAGGTCTGTATATAGATTTCTCAGTAGCATGTTGTAGTGTGATGTATATAGGTCTGTATATAGATTTCCTAGTAGCAGTGTTGTAGTGTGATGTAATAGGCTGTATAAGATTCCTAGTAGCAGTGTTTGTAGTGTGTGTATATAGGTCTGTTATAGATTTCCTAGTAGCGGTGTTTGTAGTGTGATGTATATAGGTCTGTTATAGATTTCCTAGTAGCAGTGTTGTAGTGTGATGTATATAGGTCTGTATAGATTTCCTAGTAGCAGTGTTGTAGTGTGATGTATATAGGTCTGTATATAGATTTCCAGTAGCGTGTTGTAGTGTGATGGATATAGGTCTGTATATAGATTTCCTAGTAGCAGTGTTGTAGTGTGATGTATATGGTCTGTGTATAGATTTCCTAGTAGCGGTGTTGTAGTGTGATGTTATAGTAGGTCTGTATTTAGATTTCCTAGTAGCGGTGTTTTGTAGTGTGATGGATATAGGTCTGTATATAGATTTCCTAGTAGCAGTGTTGTGTGTGATGTATATAGGTCTGTGTATAGATTTCCTAGTAGCGGTGTTGTAGTTTGTGTATATAGGTCTGTATATAGATTTCCTAGTAGCGGTGTTGTAGTGTGATGTATATAGTCTGTATATAGATTTCCTAGTAGCAGTGTTGTAGTGTGATGGATATAGGTCTGTATATAGATTTCCTAGTAGCAGTGTTGTAGTGTGATGGATATAGGTCTGTGTATAGATTTCCTAGTAGCGTTGTTGTAGTGTGATGGATATAGGTCTGTATATAGATTTCCTAGTAGCAGTGTTGTAGTGTGATGTATTAGGTCTGTATATAGATTTCCTAGTAGCAGTGATTGTAGTGGGATGGATATAGGTCTGTATATAGATTTCCTAGTAGCGGTGTTGTAGTGGCGATGTATATAGGTCTGTATATATATTTCCTAGTTAGCAGTGTGTGTAGTGTGATTGTATATAGGTCTGTATATAGATTTCCTAGTAGCGTGTTGTAGTGTGATGGATATAGGTCTGTATATAGATTTCCTAGTAGCGGTGTTTGTAGTGTGATGTATATAGTGGTCTGTAATAGATTTCCTGAGTACGGTGTTGTAGTGTGATGTATAAGGTCTGTATATAGATTTCCTAGTAGCAGTGTTTGTAGTGTGATGTATACAGGTCTGTATATAGATTTCCTAGTAGCGGTTGTTGTAGTGGATGGATTAGGTCTGATATAGATTTCCTAGTACGGTGTTGTAGTGTGATGTATAGGTCTTATATAGATTTCCTAGTAGCAGTGTTTGTAGTGGGATGGAATAGGCTTGTTATATATTTCCTAGTAGCAGTGTTGTAGTGTGATGTATACAGGTCTGTATATAGATTCCTAGTAGCGGTGTTGTAGTGGGATGGAGATAGGTCTGTATATAGATTTCCTAGTAGCGGTGTTGTAGTGTGATGTATAGGTCTGTATATAGATTTCCTAGTAGCAGTGTTGTAGTGGGATGGATATAGGTCTGTTATAGATTTCCTAGTAGCAGTGTTGTAGTGTGATGTATATAGGTCTGTATATAGATTTCCTAGTAGCAGTGTTTTGTAGTGTGATGGATATATGTCTGTATATAGATTTCCTAGTAGCAGTGTTTGTAGTGTGATGGATATAGGTCTGTATTAGATTCCTAGTACAGTGTTTGTAGTGTGATGGATATAGGTCTGTATATAGATTTCCTAGTAGCGGGTTTGTAGTGTGATGGATATGGTCTGTATATAGATTTCCTAGTAGCAGTGTTGTAGTGTGATTATATAGGTCTGTATATAGATTTCCTAGTAGCGGTGTTGTAGTGTGATGTATATAGGTCTGTATTTAGTTTCCTAGTAGCGGTGTTGTAGTGTGATGGTATAGGTTTGTATATAGATTTCCTAGTAGCGGTGGTAGTGTGATGTTATAGGTCTGTATATAGATTTCCTAGTAGCGGTGTTGTGTGTGATGGATACAGTCTGTATAAGATTTCCTACTAGCAGTGTTGTAGTGTGATGTATAAAGTGCTGTATATAGATTTCCTAGTAGCGGTTTTGTAGTTGATGTATATAGGTCTGTATATAGATTTCCTAGTAGCAGTGTTTGTAGTGTGATGATATAGGTCTGTAATAGATTTCCTAGTAGCAGTGTGTAGGTGGGATGGATATAGTCTGTATATAGATTTCCTAGTAGCGGTGTTGTAGTGTGATGGATATAGGTCTGTATATAGATTTCCTAGTAGCGGTGTTGTAGTGTGATGTATATAGGTCTGTATATAGATTTCCTAGTAGCGGTGTTGTAGTGTGATGTATATAGGTCTGTATATAGATTTCCTAGTAGCGGTGTTGTAGTGTGATGTATATAGGTCTGGGTACCTAGTGTGTCCAGATCTGAAGTAATGTCTGTCTCACCTACGGCTTTCACTCCACCAAATCTGATATATAAACAATAAATTGCAGGTGAAACACACAAAGACACAGGTCTGTAGCTGTGAATATTGCAGGTTTATTGCAAAACATGCGTGTTACATGTTTCAGACCCACTCAAGCATTGAGGAAGGACAAGTGGGTCAGAAACATGTAGAATGCATGTTTAGCAATAAACTGCACTATTCACAGTTACAGACCTGTCTGTATGTTTTTCACCAGCAATGTATTGTTAAGTGTTGGTGGGCCATATTTAAAAAACTTGCGATACCGCGGGTTTTCGTTAAGACCGTGGCAGTAGTAAACAATAACATGCGGTAATAAACTACTGTAATGATATTCTATGGGCGGTCTTAGATTTACGTTGGCTAGTACACTTTACAAGATTTTCGATAGTGATCATAAATTAACGATCGCTAAAGAAGGCGATATCACACCTTTATAAATATGTCCCGTAGTGTGAAGGTCTCTAGCTCTCCCTGTCAGCTGCAGCAATGTTAGTGGAAAGTGTAGCTTCTTAAAGGGGAATGTTGGAGGATGGGAAGAGTGTGTTTTTATAGAAACCACATGGTGTATGGGGAGGATAGTGAAGTGAACCTGATCTTGTGCATTTCTCATCAGTGTACCTTATTAAAGGGAATGTGGAGGGTAGAAAGAGTGTGTTTTTAATTCAGCTGTCTGTATAAAACAAACGTAGTACAGAGCTAAGCTAAGAAATGCATTGCACGAGCTGTCTAAGATCAGGGTCATTATATTATCCTCCCCTGCAGCACTGCATCATACTCAGATTAAAGGGAATGTTGGAGGGTATGCAGCTCTGCACCATGTTGATTATATAAATGTACATATTAATAGGAATTATTGGAGGAATGACAATTAAAGGGGCACTGTTAAGGAAATGCAAACATGTTCTATAAAATGAATGCAGCAGGTTGGCTGTCTGTGGGAAGTTTTGCATAAAGAAAAGCCCTCTTCCAAATACAGTTCCCCCTTTGCCTTTAAGAGACCGAACACATTACAGGCCTATGTATTAAAAGTTCTTATCGTTAAAAATGGTCAAATTTGCCCCAACCAATCAGATTTCAGCATAAGAACTTTTACGACAGGCCTGATAATATGTACACAACAAAGTTTGTTAGTATTTTCTTTAGAAACATAATGCAGGCTGATAGTTTGTTTTAATGCAATGGTACTTAGCACTGCAACATGTATATTTAATACGTGTTTGGGTCTTAAAGGCAAAGGTGGCCTTTACACTACTTCCAAAACTACTTCCAGGCTCCAACATTCCCCTGTAAAATGCATTGCACAGAGCGTGCTGAGACCATGTTCCCGTCAATATGTTGCACCTCAGCTCTGAGCGGTTTTTCTTATAAGTGAACCTTGTAAAGTGGTCAGTTCAATTCTACTGGGGTTGCCACCTTTCCTTTAAGACTCAAACACTTAGGGCTACTCTCCACTAGCGTGTTTTGATTGCGGTTTGTGATCCGATTGTGCCAGTGGGAGTGCAGGCATGTAATAGCCTATGGGACCAGCCCCACTACATGTGATGCGTTTCCGTGTGCTATCGGAGTGCATGCGATAACCATTTTCGGTCTGTATTGCATACGCTCTGCTAGGGTCCAATTGTGGAAGCGCAACACCCATGCATGGAAGCGAGCATTGGCCTCTAAGTGGGGCCACAGCCTCAGAAAATTGACCTGCTGCATAGTTAAGTTCTATTGCATTAAATAAATGCTGTAGGGCTAAACTGCAGCAATACACACACTAACATAAATGGCAGAAAAATACATACAAAGCTATCTGCTGGCGTTAAAATCCTATGCTAAAACTAGCGCAAACACGATATTGGATCACGCATCGGATGTGGGTGACTTTTGCATAACCCCCGCATCCAACGCTAATATGGAGTTAGTCGCGCTAACTGATAGTGAACTGGCAAGCATGACTTATATATCTGCCCAGCGAGTCTGGGTAAATGAGCCTGACAGTGTCTGCAAGAATGGGTTAACAGTTGCTTCCTAAATCCATATGAAAAGGGTTAACACCTTCCCCCACTCTGAGCGGGAAAACCTGCTAATAATATTCACTGCTATCTCTGATGATTGGCTGGAGACACTGACAGGTGGGACTCTGAGCTACAAGGTAGCTAGTTAGCATGTGCAGAAGGATTTTTGGGTCCTGGACCACCAGGAAGAGGCAACACAAAAGCCAGCCGTGACATCATAGATTGCCAGTACTCAGATATGTTCTATAATGATTTCTACACTAACAGGTAGATTCAATAACAGTTCTTATCGTTTAAAATGGTGCTAATTTTGCCCCAACCAATCAGATCTTATTTAACATTTGTAAGCTAACATCTGATTGGTTGGGCTAAATTAGCACCATTTTAAACGATAAGAACTTTTATTGAATAACCCTGTAAGAGGTTATTCAGAGGTGAGAAACAAATGGTTTTTACTAGTGACAGTTATAGAGTCTGTGGAGCGCCTTTGTATTTTGGGTTTAGTTCTCCTTTAAATGTTTTAAAATATTAGCTTCCAAGGGAAGATAAACAAGCAATCCAGCCCCCGGATAGCTGCCTTTAATCTTTTTTGGGGAAGTAACGTCAGAAGCACCTGAGAGTGACATCAGAAACAATGACCAGGAAGGGGAGGGACTTACAAAGCTACGTGATGTCACTTTCACATCTATAGGCGAAGCAGTCTCAGAGGGAAGTTACGTTTAAAATATTGACTTTTAGTTAAGTTCAAATTTCCCTTTAAAATCCAACAGACCCAAGTGCAATAAGGCAGTGATTTTCTGTTAAACCTCTAATAGTGTTTAAACATTAGGTAACAGACTAATGTCATTTACCTTGGAACAGTCTCTATATTTATTTCCTGGTTGTTCTCTGGGTTTTTCTGGGCTCTTTCAAGGAGATTGTGATAAACGTTCCCGTCGTACTACCAATAGCCGACAGGAGCTGTTGATCCGCATAATCGAGCGTCAACCAAGAAACGGCGTCTTTCCTACAAAATGGAATTGGCTATTTAACAAAAACACAATGAACAAGATAATATCTACAGTGTGAACACAATGTTATCACAAACGATTGTAATATTCCTCCGTTTAAAGGGGAGCTGTGGTCTCCATGTGTTCTCATACAAGGATTGTTTAAAAGAGCTTTTTCATACATTTTTAACAAGCCTAAGCTGTTTAAAGTCTCGAGCTGTTGTGAATACAAAGTTGCAGACATGTAAAGTTTCCACTTCTTGGTCTGCACTGTGTCTCTGTAATACATGAGGTGCTGTCTCAAAAGTCCCACCTCCAAAAATCAATAATTTATAAAGCAGACCTGCTTTTGTTTGATGCAAAGATGCGGTTATTGCAATTGAAAAGATCTGGATGAGTTAAACAAAAATGGACCATGATAATTAATTAAATCTCCTTCCTGTCTCCTCCAACCGTTTCTCCAAACTAACCTAACCCCATAGTCCTCATGCCTGGGTACAGTCTCCATCTACTTATATACTCCTATACTTTCCCTCACCCCTCCCTCTAACTCCGCCACACAGACTGTCAGAGACTAGTCCAATTGACAATGAGCTTTGCAAGAAGTGCATCTTCCCACTGGACACACTTTAGATTTATTATTCCTTCAGATCCCTGGTTTATGGCAGACTCACCGTATCACAGCCAAGAGGCAAGGTAAGACGTGGTGACCATGTCCAGCTGTTTGGCAGACAGGTGCCCATCTAGAAGAAGTCTCCAGCGTGGGTGAATATTCCATGCAGGGCGTGTAGATCACAGAGGCTCTTTAAGACTTTCTATTCCTGGGGATTTTTCTAAAGATCCCAAAACCTCCACAAACGTACTTAACGATCAAGTAGTGAATATGAGCCTGGAAAACAGATATAATGGATTAATGTTCAGACGAGACAGAGAAATGACGCAGGTCTACCCCTGAGCTAATATTTAACGCCTGGGCTGGGGTTAAATCCCAAAGTGTGAATCTAGTATTTGCCTCTCCAGCTAGATGAGGGCCATGTGTTCAGCATTCATGTCTGGGCTAAAAAACACCAGTAAAATGCCGCCAACGAACGCTATGTGGCATTCTGTGTCAATCTAACCAAACACACTGTGCACGAAACAGAAATCACACTGCCACCCAGAGGCCACCTGTAGGGAGTGACAATGAAATTAAAGGGTAAGTATGCTGTAAAATATGTAACTTCAAATGGAAGCTGCAGCTTTAAAAACACTGTTGGCATCAAGATGTCAGCAAATTGCACGCGCTGGAAAGGTAGGCTCTGGAGGGGCATAGGAAAAAAACTACTAACATCCCTGTTTAACCTGCTAACATCCCCTTTAATTCCCACCAACATCCCTTTTATTCCCACCAACATCCCTTTTATTCCACCAACATCCCCTTTAATTCCCACCAACATCCCCTTAACCTCCACTAACATATTACATTACCGCAAAGGGTTTGGGGAGGTACCAGCTCCTATTCCATTTCCCTAGGTATAGAAATGATGGTTCAAGACTTGGATTTACCATGTGTTTATTACAGCACAAAGTCCTAAGAGATTATTATAACTGCGATAGCAGAGGGTTGTATCTTTACTCACTTGTACATGTCCCTTTCTCATGTAGGGAAGACAAGGAGAAACTTAATGAGGTTTGAGTTCTAACCTTTAAATATTAATATGTCCAAAGAGACAGACAGGTGGGTAAAGCAGTGACCGGCGTGGCAGAAAAACAAAGGTGATCAAAAAACCCTTAAATGTATGGCAGTTATAGTGAGAGGAGGGATATAGAGGTCCAGTTACTAGAAAGGAAGCCAGGTGGATCTTCTGCTTAAAGACATTAGCACCGGATGCTTGAACGAGGAATGGGGTTTGACGCCCTTTATTTAACTAAATGGATCTATACTTGCGTTATTGTCCATTAATATATACTCACCTACTCTTTCCCTTCCAGATTATATTTATCTGTGGATATTGGATACTTTGTGTATTGGATACTGGACATTGGTATGGTCTTCTGGATGATCTATCATCAAGGATATTGTATCTCTGGGATGTTGGACAACTTCATGGCTTACTCAATGGCCTCATCAAGGGGAGCCATCATATCTTACGGTAATTAATCACAGAGTGAGTACTTTGGCCTATGAGGATGGATATTACCCTAATATAAGGAGCCATGGTTGGACTTTTCTATGGACATTGGATACCAATACAATGATGAACTAAATATTAAGATATGGTCCTTAATGTTCATGTTACATGAGGAATTATGTACATGTTTTTTAGAATGTAGTGCTATCTCTTTGTGTATATGATAAAAGTACTTGGTCAGGTTTTGGGACATAAAGCCCTTCATTGATATGATAGTTTAGACTTTACATCCATCGGCTGCATGAACCTTTCCCTTCTTTATCTAGGATTACCTTCTTCCTTCTGTCACCAGTTTATATGGAAATATGGACTTGAGGCCCTGCTATTTGCCCATTACCAATATGGCCAGTATCGCGTGAACATGCGGACCAGAAGTTCATCCCTAATTTTAGCCAATTGCGTATAAGCAATTCTATGGGTAATAAAAGCTGCATGGGAGGGTCAGGTCACAGATCTGATTTAACAAATATTGATCATTTCCACTGAACTGTCCCTTTAACTTAAATCTTGAGAGATATCCACTGTCCCAGTGGTTAATACCCCACATACCTGCTCTGGTGGAGAAAGTCCCCATCACATGGGTGTAGATGGTGACCGGACACACGTCTCCAGAAGGCTGTGGCCTATACGGTCCAACATTACAGATAATCTTACAAAGTAACTGGGACGTTTCATCCAATTCCATGTTTATCTTACCAGGACACTGTACCGGCCAACAGTGAGATAACCGGAATATCCGGTGACTGGACTGGTGAATACTCACTATTGAGGCCTTTAATAGCTCCACTGATGTGCTGTTCCAGGCCTCATATTGTTCCGCTCCGGACAGAACCATTTTCTGCACTTACTGGCTGCGGATGCAATGAGCCTGTAAAACAGGAAGTGCTAATAACAGTATAACTGGTCTCCTCTGGTCTGTGGTTGGGAAGTTAATATCTACATCATTTAAACATGTACTAGGACAAGGCCCACACATACAAACATGTGCACATACACGGACTTCCATTGCTCCTTACTGACCTGTACGCCCTGTGCTGATAGGCCTGTAGGTAACCTCTGGATTAAGGAAGTCCTCATGGCTGTTGGCTTGGCAGGCTGTAGAGACTGGAGATGACAGGTAGGCCAAGGTGGTGGGAGGGATTGGCCAGACTTAGCAGCGGCAAAACATTTAACCAGGAATCTAGAACGGATTGGGGAATGTGAGGATATAGAGCTTGGTTATGTAAATGTAGCTTTAAATGCCCCAGATCCCTTTAAACACAAAATGTCTGTTTTCAGTCCAGCTTATTACACGAGTTAAAGGGATGTTTACCTCTCTAATTAAAATGTGTATATGGGTATTTGTTGTATTCAGTTAGATCAACTTCTAGACTCCCGAAACATCTTCAAGAACAAAACTTTAAGTCCGTTGATCTCCTGAATCAACAGATATACCATGACCTGGATGAATGAAATTACAGATATACCATGACCCGATGAAGGAATATTACAGATATACCGTAACCTGGATGGATGAATATTACAGATATACCATGACCTGGATGAATGAATATTACAGATTACCATGACCTGGATGAATGAATATTACAGATATAACCACCTGGATGGATGAATATTACATAATCCATGACCTGATGGATGAATATACAGATATCATGACCTGGATATTGAATTTACAGATATACCATGACCTGGATGAATGAATATTACAGATATACCATGACCTGGATGAATGAATATTACAGATATACCATGACCTGGATGAATGAATTACTAGACATATATACCATGACCTGGATGGATGAATATTACAGATATACCATGACCTGGATGAATGAATATACATATATACCATGACCTGGATAAATGAATATTACAGATATACCGTGACCTGATGCGATGGATGGATGAATATTACAGATATACCATGACCTGGATGGATGAATATTATAGATATACCATGACCTGGATGAATGAGTACATTCACAAGCATGTATATGGGTAAATCCCCCCCATAACCTCAAAATATAGAAAGTTGACAGATGAAGGATAAAACTGTTATGCAGAAAAAAAAAAACAAAAAAAAATTGGTGTCAGCACCCCCCCCTCTCAAAAGGTTTTGGCCTTCTCTCCATGTTTTTTTACAAGCTTGCACATGCTCATTCATTGTCATCTGTCACATTAAAGACTGACAGCTGCTAACTGGAAGCAGAAAGAGGGATAACAGAACATTTCAGTTTAGTCTTACATCTCTCAGATTTCTTTATATTGTAATTTTGGGGGGTGATTTTCCGATTAAGAATTTTTCATTTGAGTGTAGGGCTTGACTTGACTCTTTGTCCCTCCCCATGTAAGCTGCTATCCTGTTCTAGTCCCACCCACTGCAGGAGTTTAAGATTCCCTGCACCATCACCTGTCAATGACATTTATAACGTACAGGAAATCCTGGCAGCCAATGAAATTATAAGGAGAGAAACTCAATTGGTACCTTGCAACCTGCAGGTGTAGAACTGTGTTTTCCCCTTCGTAGGTGCAGGAAGCTGTTACTTTGGTATACAGGGTGGGAAGGCCGCTGAAGAGAGAGTATCCGTGTCCCCCGCAAGCTTTCCTACACACCTCTACTCCGTTAGAGCAGATCTCCGTCACGTACGCTTTCATCCCCGCCGTCAGCGCATGGAGCTAAAGCAATAGAATGTTAGACAGATACGTAGATCGTGAGACGGGAAGGAACATTAAAGGGTATCTCCACTCATAATATTGAATTTTGGGAATCCAGTTCTATCTATACTGTCTTCTATGGGCATAGATCGCGCATGCGCATAGACCTGTCAGACTAAGCGCCGGGGGAGCGATCGGGTAAGTTTCTTACCTTTTCTCCTGTTTTTTCAATTGAAGAACGGAAGGTAAGGCACAGCTCCTTTACCTCCTGTTCTTCAATAGAACTGGATTCCCCAAATTCAATATTATGAGTGGAGATTCCCTTTAATCAATGTTATGTAGAGTGTGACGTATACAGAAGGTAGAAGCTGCTAATATCACCTCCTATCATGGTCTCTTTACTTTTACTGTAAGTACAATTTAAAGGACAATTAAAGTGCTGTCACTCCATCCCACCAATGGAAAGACACACAACTAGAAGCGCTTGATAATCGTACTTTATCGTCCGAAACGGCCGTTCGTACACATCCTGCGTCGCGGGTCGGCACCTACGATCACACGTGTGTACGAACCTTTAATATTGCCCATTTAAACTGGAGGCACAGGGATTTACCAATCTACATTACCTGCCATAACGTTACCTCTGGGAGGGAGATGAAATTTCCAGTTTGAATCTCTTTGAACACCTGTTGGTAGACTTTCTCCGCCCCCCGGATAGAGAAGTGGACGGCGTAGCAGGTCGATAGGAGTGGGAGGAGCTTGTGCTGTTGAGTTTGATATTCTAATATCTTAGGCTCCTTGTCCCTGTAACATGAATAAGACATTACACGTCTATCACTATATTATCACTATATTATCACGTCTATCATACAGACCATGATCTGGCTTTACCTGGGATATAAATCTCCAGTAGCCAATCAGATGTTATTTTTTTAGATGATACCCCCAAGGCCCAACATCTTTAACTAGGGAAGGATTTGGATTTATTCCATATTGTCCTAGAACAGTTATAAAGAGTAAAATTCCAACTGTATTTATAACCCCCTAACAATGACAGTATCTTGCAATCAAATAACATCACTGGGGAGCATACTGGTTACTACAGTTATCACTCCATGGACATGATGGGAGGGTGGTAGGTGCTTCCAAGGCCCTTTACCCCGGGACATTACAACAGAAGCAGCAAAGAT
The DNA here is from genome assembly GCA_019447015.1 of Hymenochirus boettgeri. Lineage (NCBI taxonomy): Eukaryota > Metazoa > Chordata > Amphibia > Anura > Pipidae > Hymenochirus > Hymenochirus boettgeri. The sequence continues at coordinate 39,504 of JAACNH010001567.1, read as the reverse complement.
GAAAAGCGCACACTGCAATAAAATGTACTAAAATATACATGTATAAAGATATAAATGTTATCGTAGTGTGCTCCTCTCATTTTTATTGCTTCTGTTTGGCTGCATGCAAGCGGGGTTTGGCTGCGTGCAAGCGGGGTTTGGCTGCGTGGCTGCATGCAAGCGAGGTTTGGCTGCGTGGCTGCATGCAAGCGAGGTTTGGCTGCGTGCAAGTGGGGTTTGTCTGCGTGGCTGCATATAGGTCCATAGGCCTTAAGTCGATTCCTCACAATATTACTTGTCAAGAATTCTTTAATATTAAGCCAAATATCTTACCCGGGTTTAAACTCGGACTGCCTGCGAACAGTGGAATATCTAATGGCAATGGTACAGAGCTTTCATCAGGGTCTCCAACACTTCCGATAACGCACGGCCACCCTCGTAAATCATGGTGAAATAATTCATTTTATTCGGAGCCTTGCTTCACGAGGTACCGTCCGATTGTACCTGCCATTAGATAACAATTTCATGGTATAGATCTATCCTGTCCCTTATCCAACACAATCAGCCAACTACTACAAAAATAAACCTGTCAACATGTCCCCTGATCCTATCCTATCCGAAGATAAACATGTGCTCTCCTGCATTACCAACCGTTATGGGGTTGGAACAGTGGATGGCCAGAAGGGCATCATGGGCATGGGAGTAACAGTGGGACATTTTCTTCTTCTAATCACTAATAATAATCATAGCGTATTCCTATAAGAAACATTCCATATGCGTTTTCCCATTGGAATTGGAGCCACACTACGATTTATACGCTCCACAGAATGACCACACACCGATCCCCACACGTGTGACAAGCGCTGTTGTGTGCACGCTCGGCCGTCGGGCTTCCTTTACACGGCCGATATTGTGTACAAACTTAAAGGGGGAACTGGTCTCCAAACAAGTTTGATTTTAAATGAAAGGCCAATGTTCTACCTTAAAAATGAGCCATCAACCACCTCCCTACGTGCTACAGCCCAAGATATGAATAATCACTGATCAGAAAGGGGTGGGAGGTTCTGAATCTGGCGGTCAAATACTAGTTCCTCACTAATCTGAGGTTGGCACATGCCTCAGTGCAGGAGAAAGCAGAAGAACCAGGAAGAGATCTGTTACAGTGACTGAAGGGGAGGAGGGGGGCGGGGGGAGAACATCATAGGTGTGTAGGTCTATAAATTCAACTTAATGTCACAGGGACTGTCACATGGTTTCAGAGCAGGATTGCAAAATACTCAGGAAAGCAATTCCTGTCAATTTACCTAAGTCCTTTTTTGGCCACAGTACCTTTTAAGAAATGCGCCTGGGTCCGTGGATACCCTAACTACACACTGTGTCTCTCTACACAAAACACACAACTACACAAACATACACACACAGAATTTCAAAAAAACTTCTAAAATGTATACAATAAAAGCACATAATAAACATTGTAAAGTACATGTATGGCTTATATATTTAGCACAAGTACAATATTTAGATTTAATGCCGGGATGTTCATCCGTGGTCCTCCAGGTGTTATCAAACTACAACTCCCTACTGCCATCTGCTGTTGGTGAACGCTGAGTGTACAGGGAGAATCAATAAAAGTTCTTATTGTAAAAATGGTGCTACTTTTGCCCCAACCAATCAGATGTAAGCTTTCAAATGATAAATAAAATCTGATTGGTTGGGGCAAAATTAGCACCATTTTTAAAGATAGAAATGAATCACTACTATCCCATCACTTATCACTCCACCTTATCACTCACAATCACTACATCACCAAACAAAAAGAACACAAACATCCCCCACTCTCATCACTCACACTTCAACTCACTCACCACTCACCTCAACTCACTACTAACTGATCACTATCACACATCACGATCCACTTTATTCACGCACATCCACTCATCTCACTCAACCAACGCACTATCACTAATCACTCACGATCACTGGGGAGCATACTGGTATATCACTACTACCCCTCCATGGACATGATGGGAGGGTGGTAGGTGCTTCCAAGGCCCTTTACCCCGGGAATACAACAAGCAGCAAAGATGAAAGCGCACACTGCAATAAAATGTACTAAAATATACATGTATAAAGATTATAATGTTATCGTGGTGCTCCTCTCATTTTTTTGCTTCTGTTTGGCTGCATGCAAGCGGGGTTTGGCTGCGTGCAGCGGGTTTGTGGCTGGTGCACGGGTTGGCTGCGTGCAAGTGGGGTTTGGCTGCTGCAGGGTTTCTGCGTGGCTGCATGCAAGCGAGGTTTGGCTGCATGGCTGCATGCAAGCGAGGTTTGGCTGCGTGCAAGCGGGGGTTTGGCTGGCGTGCTGTCATTCAAGGAGGTTTGGCTGCGTGGCTCATGCAGCGGGGTTTGGCTCGTGGCTGCATGCATGCAGGGGTTGTGGTGCTGCAAGGGGTTTGGCTGCTGCTGATCAGCGGGTTGGGCATGCAAGCGAGGTTGGCTGCGGGATGCATGCAAGTGGGGTTTGGCTGCGTGGATGCATGCGTGGGGTTTGGCTGCGTGGCTGCATAAGGTCCATAGGCCAAGTCGATTCTCACAATATAACTTGTCAAGATTCTTTATATTAAGCCAAATATCTTACCCGGGTTTAAACTCGGACTGCCTGCGAACAGTGGAATATCTAATGGCAATGGTACAGGCTTTCATCAGGTCTCCACACTCTAGTGAACAGCACGGCCACCCTCGTATCAATCAGTGGTGAAATAATTCATTTTATCGGAGCCTTGCTTCACGTAGGTACCGTCCGATTGTACCTGCCATTAGATAACAATTCCATGGTATAGATCTGATCCTGTTCCACTTATCCAAACAATCAGCCAACTACTACAAAATAAACCTGTCAACATGTCCCCTGATCCTATCCTATCCGAAGATAAAACATTGTGCTCTCCTGCATTACCAACCGTTATGGGGTTGGAACAGTGGATGGCCAGAAGGGCATCATGGGCATGGGAGTAACAGTGGGACATTTTCTTCTTCTAATCACTAATAATAATCATAGCGTGATTCCTATAAGAAAACATTCCAATGCGGTTCCCATTGGAATTTGAGCCACACGTACGATTTATACGCTCCACGAATGACCCACAACCGATCCCCACACGTGTGACAAGCGGCTGTTTGTTGCACGCTCGGCCGTCGGGCTTCCTTTACACGGCCGTATATGTGTACAAAGCTTAAAGGGGGAACTGGTCTCCAAACAAGTTGATTTTAAATGAAAGGCCAAGTTTCTACCTTTAAAATGAGCCATCAACCACCTCCCTACGTGCTGCACAGCCCAAGATATGAATAAATCCCTGATCAGAAAGGGGTGGGAGGTTCTGAATCTGCGGTCAAAATACTAGTTCCTCACTAATCTGAGGTTGGCACATGCTCAGTGCAGGAGAAAGCAGAAGAAACCAGGAAGAGATCTAGTTACAGTGACTGAAGGGGAGGAGGGGGGCGGGGGGAGAACATCATAGGTGTGTAAGGTCTATAAATTCAACTTTAATGTCACAGGGACTGTCACATGGTTTCAGAGCAGGAAGTGCAAAAATACTCAGGAAAGCAATTCCTGTCAATTTACCTAAAGTCCTTTTTTGGCCACAGTTACCTTTTAAGAAATGCGCCTGGGTCCGTGGATACCCTAACTACACACTGTGTCTCTCTGACACAAACACACACAACTACACAAACATACACACACAGAATTTCAAAAAAACTTCTAAAATGTATACAATAAAAGCACAATAATAAACATATGTAAAGTACAATGTATGGCTTATATATTTAGCACAAAGTACAATATTTAGATTTAATGCCGGGATGTTCATCCTGTGGTCCTCCAGGTGTTATCAAACTACAACTCCCTACTGCCATCTGCTGTTGGTGAACGCTGAGTGTACAGGGAGAATCAATAAAAGTTCTTATTGTTAAAAATGGTGCTACTTTTGCCCCAACCAATCAGATGTAAGCTTTCAAATGATAAATAAAATCTGATTGGTTGGGGCAAAATTAGCACCATTTTTAAAGATAAGAACTTTTATTGAATAACCCTGGTAGTTTCCAAACATCTGCAGGGTCGCATGAAAGACATCCCTCGTTTATGGTCACAAACACAAAAACATACCCCCAAATCAACACAGACACAGGTACACCCACAACCCAACCTACCCCTCTCTTTTCATGGCAACCACACACGCAATAATAAAATATAAATTTAATCAGAATGCAGTGGGTTTGTATGACAGATCCCTGACATCATAGTCCAATAACTATTCTAGTCGCTATCCACCAAACACATGGTTAACGCTCCATCTGCTGGTTATCAACCAGAAGGCTAATAGTAAGTCTGGGGTTATCGACAGAGGGAAATAGATAGACCTGTCCTGTATCTCGGTACCTTGCAGTATCTGCTCAGCATGTCTTCCTTAGGGACCCGAACGTTCCTCATCATGAGAAATCCATTATCAATGCATTCAAATGACATTTTGGGCCCAATGTCCCCAACTGTGATTCCTGATGGGAAAAATAAGTCAAACGATAAAAAGGAGAACTGATTGTTATATTGATAAGACCTATCCTGTTATAGGCTGTCAATCATTAATCCTGGGATATACAGTACGACTAATTCTATTTATACAAGGACATAGCTCTACGGGTTAGTTATGACGTAAGACATAGCAAGATTATGGGGCCCATAATGTACATGTGCAGCATCAAATGATTGGTATTGGTCCGATAAAAATGATTATAGAAACCTGGATGATCAGACATACGTGCTCCAATTGTACTTTAAGGTTGGATGTAGGAGATTTTATCTGCCACAATGTTTCTCTTTACAAATAGGGACCTTGCAACTGTTTTATAGGGTTAAAGAGGAGGGTAAAAGGTTGTACTAGATGGACGTATGTCTTTATACAACCTCCAATACTATGTTACTATGTAACTGTTATACAAACATTATGGGTAGGGTATAAAGGTTGTACTAGATGGACGTATGTCTTTATACAACCTCCAATACTATGTTACTATGTAACTGTTATACAGACATTATGGGTAGGGTATAAAGGTTGGACTAGATGGACGTATGTCTTTATACAACCTCCAATACTATGTTACTATGTAACTGTTATATAGACATTATGGGTAGTGTATAAAGGTTGGACTAGGTGGACGTATGTCTTTATACAACCTCCAATACTATGTTACTGTGTAACTGTTATACAGACATTATGGGTAGGGTATAAAGGTTGGACTAGATGGACGTAGGTCTTTTAAGGTCTGTATACCAGTTACATCAGTAACACATTAGTATTGGAGGTTGTATAAAGACATTACATCCATCTAGTCCACCTTTATAACCTCCCCTAATGTCTGTAAACATTACATAGTAACTAGTCTTGGAGGTTTGTATATAAGAATAGTCATCTAGTCCAACATTTATACTCCTACCATAAGTGTCTGGTATAACAGTTACATAGTAATACTAGTATTGGGAGGTTTGTATAAAGACATACGTCCATCTAGTCCAACCTTTAACTCCTACCCATATGTCTGTAATAACAGTTACCATAGTTAAATAGTATTGGAGGTTGGATAAAGACATACTCCATCTAGTCCAACCTTTCTCCCTACCCATAATGTCGTTATAAACGCGTACATAGTAACAAGTAGTTGGAGGTCTGTATAAGACATCGTCCAGTCTAGTCCAACCTTTTACCCTACCCATAATGTCTGTATAACAGTTACCTAGTTATATGTATGTGGATGTGTAATAGTATATATAGTCACTTACTACAGTCATAACAGTACTTATATATTTGTGTAAGCCGTCACTATCCCTTTAACTACAATTTGTATTACAGTTAAGTACCTAATCGTGTAAGCATAGCCTTGTACACTTAACTACCATAATGGTACAGTTTCATGATAGTTTGGGTTTTTTAAAGACTATCATCATCTGTGTTTTTCACGGCTTGAATGTCGTTAAACTTCCGTAGACCGACTGGCTTCTTTCTCAATTCAGAATGACTTGTACAATAAATCTGTGGCAATTATGTCCCTGGAAAATCCAATTAGCATATACACAGCCAGGTGGTTAAGGGTGTGATTAGATAGTGCTAAGAGGTGTTATAGGAACGCCAGATAAGGTGTTAAACGCATTGTACTGAGAACAGTTGGTGTCGAACCCCCCCGACCTCTATTTAGCTTGTTTCTTTATTTTAAATAAAATGGCCTCCTTAACACACCTCTCTTGAAAACCAGGTCACGTTCCTTTCGCCATATGTTAACATTACAATCTTCAAAGGTTGGTCCTTATCCTTAAGATGCAGATTCCACGGCTGAGTCCTGACCCGAGGAATTGGCTCTTCTGTGCTGGGCCATACGTTGATTGCAGTTGCTGTTTGGTCTCCCCCACAGTAAATCAGAGCCTTCTCCGTCACTGACACTGCACTTGCATTAATGAGTCGCTTTTCTTGTGTTTTGGTATGGGTCTTTCGGATGGACCATTGCGCCTTCAGTGGTGTTGTTCGGTTTAAAGCGACAGGATTAACGATGTTTTTTTGAAATTCTTCTTAAATTTCCGGAGACCCCTGCTACATATGATGACCAGTTCTTCCCACTGTCTTGCTTTCCCCTTCACTGTTGGCTATTACGTGTTCTTTTGCTTTCCTTCTACTTTCTTTTGACAAGGCCATCTGGATGATCCAAAGTTTTAAGGGCTCCTCTTGAGATGTTTTCATTTCTTTAGCGCTTCGCCTCTGTTAGAAGTGGGGATTTTCGGCTCTGGTTGCAGGGTTGCTATGGACCCCCAGGGTTGTGATCTAATGGTGGTGGGAGCAAACATCAATACTGATCGTGTGGTGTTGGTTTCTGTAAACTCTATCTCCCAATTTACCCATTTTTCCCTTACTTCTACCAACAGTCCAAGAACAGCCATTTGGTTGTTTTTTACCTCTTCCTTGTGAAATTAATGTTTAACCCCAGAACAGGTGTGGTTCCTTGTTGGCTTGTGCCTGATACATCCACCTATTTCAAATACAGGGATATAAGTTCTTAAGCAAAACAGGGATGTGCTAATGGGATCTCCAGTTTCACCTATTGTGGCCAACCTTACATGAGGAGGTAAACCCAGGCGCTTAATACCTTTAGGGCATCATACACCACCACTGGTTCAGAATGTTGATGACACCTGGTGTTAAAATCCACCAGAAGGAATACAGCTTTCACCAGAACAATGAATGGGTGGACCAAAAACATTAAATTTCACAGAGGAATAGGTTAAAAACAACAAACGGCTTCTTGGACTGCTTGGTAGAAGTTAAGGAAAATGGTAAACTGTGAATAGAGGTTTACAGAAAACCAACACACACAGATCAGTATTTGATGTTTGACTCCCACCCACCCTTTAGATCACAAGCTGGGGGTTCATCAGAACCCTGCAACACACCGAGCCGAGAACTCCCCTATAGCACATAGGCGAAGGCTAAGAAATGAAATCTCAGAGAAGCCCTTAAAATTGGGATATCCACGACTGGGCCCCTTGTTCAAAAGAAGTAGAGGAAAGAAAAGAACACAAATGAATACCCAACAGTGAAGGGTGAAAGCAAGACATGAGGAGAACCTGGTCATCCACATATGTAGCAGGGGTCTCGAGAAATATCAGAAGAATTTTCCAAAAAACCCATCGTATCCCTGTCTGCTTAAAACCGACCAACACATGAGGCAAGAACATTTGGTACATCCGAAAGACCCAATAGCAAACACAAGAAAAGCGACATCATTATGCAGTGCACAGTGCAGTGAGAAATGCCTCTGATTTTGTATGTGGGGGAGCACCAACAGCAACTGCATCAACGTATGGCACAGCACAGAAGTAGGCCAATTTCTCGGGTCAGATCGCCGTGGTAATCTGCATCTTACGGATAAAGACATACCTTTGAAGATGTAATGTTAACATCTGGCGAAGAGAACGTGACTGGTTCAAGAGAGGTTGTTAAGGAGGCCATAGTGAAATAAAGAAACAAGCCCTAAAATAGAGGAGGGGGGGTTCGACACCAACTGTCTGCCTGTACAATGCTGTTTTAACACCTTACGTCTGGCGTTCCTATAACCACCTCTTAGCCACTATCTAATCAAACCCTTAACACCTGGCGTGTGATTGACCTAATTGGGATTTCTTCCAGGGTACATAATTTGCCAACAGTGCTTGTACAATTCATTCTGAATTGAGAAAGCCATCGGAATGACTGCGAAACCGTCTTCAGAACTAATTTCCAGTCCAGTTGATCTAAATGAATACAAAGATATACCATACCTGGATGAATGAGAACATTCACAAGCCTACGTCCATCTAGTCCAACCTTTATACCCTACCATATGTCGTATAACAGTTACATAGTAACATAGATTGGAGGTTGTATAAAGACATACGTCCATCTAGTCCAACCTTATACCCTACCCATAATGTCTGTATAACAGTTACATAGTAACATAGGATTGGAGGTTGTATAAAGACATACGTCCATCTAGTCCAACCTTTATACCCTACCCATAATGTCTGATAACAGTTACATAGTAACATAGTATTGGAGGTTGTATAAAGACATAAGTCCATCTAGTCCAAACCTTTATACCCTAACCATAATGCTGATAACAGTTACATAGTAACATAGTATTGGAGGTTGTATAAAGACATACGTCCATCTAGTCCAACCTTTATACCCTACCCATAATGTCTGTCTAACAGTTACATAGTAACTAGTATTGGAGGTTGTATAAAGACATACGTCATCTAGTCCAACCTTATACCCTACCCATAATGTCTATAACAGTTACATAGTAACATAGTATTGGAGTGTTGTATAAGACATACGTCCATCTAGTCCAACCTTTATACCCTACCCATAATGTCTTGTATAACAGGACAATAGTACATAGTATTGGAAGTTGTATAAAGACATACGTCCATCTAGTCCAACCTTATACCTACCCATAATGTCTTGATACACGTTACATAGAACATAGTATTGGGTGGTTATAAAGACATACGTCCATCTAGTCCAACTTTATACCCTACCCATAATGTCTGTATAACAGTTACATAGTAACATAGTATTGGAGGTTTATAAAGACATACGTCCATCTAGTCCAACCTTTATACCCTACCCATAATGTCTGTATAACAGTTACATAGTAACATGTATTGGAGGTGTATAAAGACATACGTCATCTAGTTCAAACTTTATAACTACCCATAATGTCTGTATAACATTACATAGTAACATAGTATTGGAGGTTGTATAAAGACATACGTCCATCTAGTCCAACCTTTATACCCTACCATAATGTCTGTATAACAGTACATAGTAACATAGTATTGGAGGTTGTATAAAGACATACGTCCATCTAGTCCAACCTTTATACTCCTACCATAATGTTGTATAACAGTTACATAGTAACATAGTATTGGAGTTTGTATAAAGACAATATGCCATATACAACCTTTATACCCGACCCATAATGTCTGTTATAACAGTTACATAGTAACATAGTATTGGGGTTGTATAAGACATACGTCCGTCTAGTCCAACTTTATACCCTACCCACAATGTCTGATTAACAGGTACAAGTAACATAGTATGGAGGTTGTATAAAGACATACGTCCATCTAGTCCAACCTTTATACCCTACCCTAATGTCTGTATAACATTACATAGTAAAATAGTATTGGAGGTTGTATAAAGACATAGTCCATCTAGTCCAACCTTTATACCCTACCATAATGTCTGTATAACAGTACATAGTAACATAGTATTGGAGTTGTATAAAGACATACGTCCATCTAGTCCAACCTTTATACCCTACCCTAATGTCTGTATAACAGTTACATAGAACATAGTATTGGAGGTTGTATAAAGACATACGTCCATCTAGTCCACCTTATACCCTACCCATAATGTCTGTATAACAGTTACATAGTAACATAGTATTGGGGTTGTATAAAGACATACGTCCATCTAGTCCAACCTTTATACCCTACCCATAATGTCTGTATAACAGGTACATAGTAACATAGTATTGGAGGTTTATAAAGACATACGTCCTTAGTCCAACCTTTATACCCTAACCATATGTCTGTATAACAGTTACATAGTAACATAGTATTGGAGGTTGTAAAAGACATCTCCATCAGTCCAACCTTTATACCCTACCCATAATTCTGTATAACGTTACATAGTAAAACTAGTTTGGAGGTTGTATAAAGACAATGCCATCTAGTCAACCTTTATACCTACCCATATGTCGTATAACAGTTACATAGTAACAGTATTGGAGGTTGTATAAAGACATACGTCCATCTAGTCCAACCTTATACCCTACCCATAATGTCTGGTAACAGTTACATAGTAACATAGTATTGGAGGTTGTATAAAGACATACGTCCATCTAGTCAACCTTTATACCTACCATAATGTCTGTATAACAGTTACATAGTAACATAGTATTGGAGGTTGTATAAAGACATACGTCCATCTAGTCCAACCTTTATACCTACCCATAATGTCTGTATAACAGTTACATAGAAAATAGTATGGAGGTTGTATAAAGGCATACGTCCATTAGTCCAACCTTTATATCCTACCCATAAGTCTGTATAACAGTGTACATAGTAACATTATTGGAGGTTGTATTAAGACATAACGTCCATCTAGTCCAACTTTATACCCTACCCATAATGTCGTATAAACAGTTACATAGTAACATAGTATTGGAGGTTGTATAAAGACATAGTCCATCTAGTCCAACCTTTATACCTACCCATAAGTCTCTATAACAGGTACATAGTAACATAGTATTGGAGGTTGTATAAAGACATACGTCCATCTAGTCCAACCTTTATACCCTACCCATAATGTCTGTATAACAGTTACATAGTAACATAGTATTGGAGGTTGTATAAAGACATACGTCCTCTAGTCCAACCTTTATACCCTACCCATATGTCTGTATAACAGTTCATAGTAACATAGTATTGGAGGTTGTAAAAGACATAATCCATCTAGTCCACCTTTATACCTACCCATAAGTCTGTATAACAGTTACATAGTAACATAGTATTGGAGGTTGTATAAAGACATACGGCCATCCTCAGTCCAACCTTTATACCCTACCCCTAGTCTGTATAACAGTTACATAGTAACATGTATTGGAGGTTGTATAAAGACATAGTCCATCTAGTCCAACCTTTATACCCTACCCATAATGTCTGTATAACAGTTACATAGTAACATAGTATTGGAAGTGTTGTATAAAGGACATACGTCCATCTAGTCAACCTTTATACCCTACCCATAATGTCTGTATAACAGTTACATAGTAACTAGTATGGAGGTTGTATAAAGACATACGTCCATCTAGTCCAACCTTTATACCCTACCCATAATGTCTGTATAACAGTTACATAGTAACATAGTATTGGAGGTTGTATAAAGACATACGTCCTCTAGTCCAACCTTATACCCTACCCATAATGTCTGTATAACAGTTACATAAGTAACATAGTATTGGAGTGTGTATAAAGACATACTCCATTAGTCCAACCTTTATACCCTACCCATAATGTCTGTATAACAGTTACATAGTAACAAGTATTGGAGGTTGTATAAAGACTACGTCCATCTAGTCCAACCTTTATACCCTACCCATAATGTCTGTATAACAGTTACATAGTAACATATAGTATGGAGGTTGTATAAAGACATACGTCCATCTAGTCCAACCTTTATACCCTACCCATAATGTCGTATAACAGTACATAGTAACATAGTATTGGAGGTTGTATAAAGACATACGTCCATCTAGTCCAACCTTTATACCCTACCCATAATGTCTGTATAACGTTACATAGTAACATAGTATTGGAGGTTGTATAAAGACATACGTCCACTAGTCCAACCTTTATACCCTACCCATAATGTCTGATAAACAGTTACATAGTAACATAGTATTGGAGGTTGTATAAAGACATCATTCCATCTAGTCCAACCTTTATACCCTACCCATAATGTCTGTATAAAAGTTACATAGTAACATAGTATTGGAGGTTGTATAAAGACTACGTCCAACTAGTCCACTTATACCTACCCATAATGTGTATAAGTTACATAGTAACATAGTATGGAGGTTGTATAAAGAACTACGTCCATCTAGTCCAACCTTTATATCCTACCCATAATGTCTGTATAACAGTTACATAGTAACATAGTATTGGAGGTTGTATAAAGACATACGTCCATCTAGTCCAACCTTTATACCCTACCCATAATGTCTGTTAAACAGTTACATAGTAACTAGTATTGGAGGTTGTATAAGACATAGTCCATCTAGTCCAACCTTTTACCCTACCCATAATGTCTGTATAACAGTTACATAGTAACATAGTATTGGAGGTTGTATAAAGACATACGTCATCTAGTCCAACCTTTTACCCTACCAAATGTCTGTATAAAGTTACATAGTAACATAGTATTGGGGTTGTATATATGGAATAAACAGTCACTGGGAAGTGGGAACCAACCACTTTATAATAACAATGTGTTAAATACATTCAGAAAACGTAATATACATTGATACAAGAATACAAACAAGATACCGAGCAAAGGAATGAATTGTGTCTTCCCGACCCCGATTTAGACACTGCTCATATATACAAAGGTTTATATTTCCCAACATGTATATTAGTTATATAGTATACAGATAGTATGATATTGTATGGGGAATGGACATTGATTATCTTTACTTCCCCCGTATATTAATAATTTTGTAACATTAAATATTAATTAACAATGGCTTTTAAACCGAAGACAAATCTACAATTTCCCCCTTATCTTCATAATGAATAAAAGGATTTTATTGAATAACCCCCAATGTACATTAATGCTACATTTAAATATCTATGAGTTTACAATGAAACTAAAGTTTAGTTACAACAAAACAGCTGATCTCCCCTTTAATAGGGATACAAACCGTGACACGTATGAACCAGATGTGTTTATTGACCTGGTCAAAGTTTGGAACTGATGTTTACAAATTCCTTCCATGGCTGTCAGATTCCTACTTCATACAGAGCTGATTATTTTCCTATAGACAGATGATGGGGGATTCTACTTACAATTAAAGAAAGAGGAACTTAGTGTCATTACGAGCGTATTCCACCAATGGGGATGCCATGCAGTTTGTCTAGTGCAACACAAGTTAGAAGGTGGGGAACCCCAAAATACCATCTTCTCTTAGTACAGTGATTAAAGGGAAAGTGTAACATTTACCATACAGTGATTAAAGGGAAAGTGTACCATTTACCATCTTCTCTTAGTACAGTGATTAAAGGGAAAGTGTAACATTTACCATACAGTAATTAAAGGGAAAGTGTACCATTTACCATCTTCTCTCACTATGGTAATTAAAGGGAAAGTATAACATTTACCATCTTCTCTCAGTACAGTGATTAAAGGGAAAGTGTACCATTTACCATCTTTTCTTAGTACAGGGATTAAAGGGAAAGTGTAACATTTACCATCTTCTCTCACTACGGTAATTAAAGGGAAAGTGTAACATTTACCATCTTCTCTCACTACGGTGATTAAAGGGAAAGTATAACATTTACCATCTTCTCTCACTACGGTGATTAAAGGGAAAGTATAACATTTACCATCTTCTCTCACTACGGTAATTAAAGGGAAAGTATAACATTTACCATCTTCTCTCACTACAGTGATTAAAGGGAAAGTGTAACATTTACCATCTTCTCTCACTACGGTGATTAAAGGGAAAGTGTAACATTTACCATCTTCTCTCACTACGGTGATTAAAGGGAAAGTGTAATATTTACCATCTTCTCTTAGTATAGTGATTAAAGGGAAAGTGTAACATTTACCATCTTCTCTCACTACGGTGATTAAAGGGAAAGTATAACATTTACCATCTTCTCTCATTACGGTGATTAAAGGGAAAGTGTAACATTTACCATCTTCTCTCAGTACGGTAATTAAGGGAAAGTATAACATTTACCATCTTCTCTCAATACGGTAATTAAAGGGAAAGTATAACATTTACCATCTTCTCTCACTACGGTAATTAAAGGGAAAGTATAACATTTACCATCTTCTCTCAGTACAGTGATTAAAGGGAAATTATAACATTTACCATCTTCTCTTAGTACAGTGATTAAAGGGAAAGTGTAACATTTACCATCTTCCTCTTAGTATGGTGATAAAAGGGAAAGTATAACCTTTACCATCCTCCTCTTAGTATGGTGATTAAAGGGAAAGTATAATATTTACCATCTTCTCTCAGTATGGCAATTAAAGGGAAAGTGTAACATTTACCATCTTCTCTCAGTACATTGATTAAAGGGAAATTATAACATTTACCATCTTCTCTCAGTACAGTGATTAAAGGGAAATTATAACATTTACCATCTTCTCTTAGTACAGTGATTAAAGGGAAAGTGTAACATTTACCATCTTCCTCTTAGTATGGTGATTAAAGGGAAAGTATAATATTTACCATCTTCTCTCAGTATGGTAATTAAAGGGAAAGTGTAACAGTTACCATCTTCTTCAGTGTTTAGCATGTTCTTGAGGAGGTTGCTGTATTCAATAGACTACCTATTGCCTTTAAGTCTCAATAGAAATGAGGACAACCATGTTTAGCTCAGTGGAGGTATCACCTGTTTATTATCCACACAACACTTTAGACATTGGATACCCCAATACACTAAACATGGACATTTATATTATATTAATAATATTATATTATATTTTATATTTAGCATTTTCTATTATAACAAAGAGAAAGTGTCATTTACCAGCCTCTGTCAGTGCAATCAACATTCTTCAACATTCACCTTTAAAGGAATTGTACCCTGAAAAAATGACTTATTTCAATCTATAAATCAATATGTGAAATCAGCACTGATGGGGGATATTATCCTAAAACTACAAATCCCAGCATTACTTACAGAATAATAACCAGGGTGGAACTGCAATTCCCAGCATCCCCCACTGCCTAGCAACTAATTTCAAGCATCCCCTACAGCATAATAGATCAGGTAGAACTACAACTCCCAGCAACCCCTGCAGCCCATTATTTCCCAGTTCTCACCCACAGATCTCCTTAGACTGGTTTTCTCAGGGGATCCATCCAGCAGGTTGGTTAGTTCCTCTACATGGAAGGACGGGGCGATTCTCTCACTGGCCAGATCTGGATTCACATCTCCATCCACTGGGTTCACCTTCCACCAAGCCATAGTGAGCGGAGAATGAAACACTGAGAGCCGAACAACTGGGAGTCAGGAGCAACAATCTTCTACCTGTTATAGAACTTTGGGCGGAGACAAAGTCTTCTCTGATTGGCTAGTGAATGAGACGGCCCAGTTCAGATTTGCTAAAATCGGTTTAAGAGCTGCACCTTGTGTCCAATAGAAGAAAGTGGAGAGGGATTCGGTTAAAATGTTACGTTTAGAGGCTGACTGTTCTATGGGCACTAAGCTCCCAGGTAGGGATGGGCTGCACTTTACTGATGATGGGTGAAGATAGCTAGAGGGTTGGAGATTTCAAACTAGTTATGGAGGGGACAGGGTACCATACAGCTTAACTCAGGGGGGACCGGAGCAGGTACAGGTCAGAGCTTTTTGAAACCCCATCACCGGAATGCCTGGTTCCATTCTGACCCCCTCTCCATAGGCTGATTGAAAAGGAGGCAAGTTTGGGGCAGATTCTAGTCATGAGGGGTTTTAATAGATGATGAGCTTCAGTCTCAAATCTTAACCAGGTTTAAGGGTAAAATATACAGATCCGGGAATATTTTTTAAAATGATGTGCAGAAAATTCTTGGAATCCTTTCTCGAAAATTCAGAAATTCCATTCCCATTGACTTCAATCTATACTAATAAAAGGCAAAGCCCTCACTCACTCACTCACTCACTCATCACTAATTCTCCAACTTTCCGTGGGGGCAGACGGCTTAAATTTAGCAGGCTCATTCATTGCACCTGGGACGGTACGTGATAAAGGGACAGTACGTGATAAAGGGACGGTACACGATAAAGGGACGGTACGTGATAAAGGGACGGTACGTGATAAAGGGACGGTACGTGATAAAGGGACAGTCCATGATGTCACATGTACCCACAGGAAACTGACAGGGCCCCCCATAGCCCGTAATAGCACACAGGGGCCCCGTAGCCAGCAATAGCACACAAGGGCCCCCATAGCCAGTAATAGCACACAGGGGCCCCATAGCCAGTAAAAGCACACATGGCCCCCCATAGCCAGTAATAGCACACATGGGGTCCCATAGCCAGCAATAGCACACAGGGGCCCCATAGCCAGTAATAGCACACAGGGGCCCCCATAGCCAGTAATAGCACACAGGGGCCCCATAGCCAGTAATAGCACACAGGGGCCCCCATAGCCAGTAATAGCACACAGGGGCCCCCATAGCCAGTAATAGCACACACCCCATAGCCAGTAATAGCACACAGGGGCCCCCATAGCCAGTAATAGCACACAGGGGCCCCATAGACAGTAATAGCACACAGGGGCCCCCATAGCCAGTAATAGCACACATGGGGTCCCATAGCCAGCAATAGCACACATGGGCCCCTATAGCCAGTAATACCACACAGGGGCCCCTATAGCCAGTAATACCACACAGGGGCCCCCACAGCCAGTAATACCACACGGGCTCCAACAGCCAGTAATACCACACGGGCTCCAACAGCCAGTAATACCACACGACAGCCAGTAATACCACACGGGCTCCAACAGCCAGTAATACCACACGGGCCCCCAATAGCCAGTAATATAACACAGGGGCCTCCATAGCCAGTAATACACAGAGGCCAACTAGGTCTCTGGGTCATGGAAATAAACCTAAACTGCAGCAGAACTTGTTTATTGGGCCCCTTAGGGGTCAAACCCACCATCAGGTCCTCCAGGGCCGCGCATCATCAAATAGTGGAGCTTGTTTATTGTAGGTGGGGAATATGCTTTTTAGGGCCCCATTCACACCTCCAGGGGCCACAAATATGTTATGGGATGCTAACACCTTTAATGGACTTATGCACTGCTGAAAATAAGTCTCCTTTATAGACTACACAGGGCCCAATGTAGGGGTCTCTCCTTTATAGACTACACAGGGCCCTACCCCAACACTAAAGAGTTCACCTGCCATTCGCCATCCCACAACTCACTCTCCAGAATAGATTATATCTTCACATCCAATAAGACCGCCCCCCTATGGGGAATGGACATTGATTATCTTTACTTCCCCCGTATATTAGTTATATAGTATACAGATAGTATGATATTGTATGGGGTCTAGGAATGGACATTGATTACCTTAGTGTACCTGTGTTGTGTGATAGAGAAATATTATTATAACATAGCATGTGATGACATGTTAACATATATTTATTCAATGTAAATACACACAGACACTTCTAAAGCCTTTTTAATTAAATGGAACAGCTGCACCCATAATGACTCGTTTACAGTATATTTATTAAACATGATTATCCTATAATAATAGAACAGATCTGAGAATTCCACCCTCAGGGAGTATCTACACAGGTGGTGAATTTTTACATCTTTAAACAGTGTAAATAAAAATATTCTATAATAATTTTGTAACATTAAATATTAATTAACAATGGCTTTTAAACCAAAGACAAATCTACAATTTCCCCCTTATCTTCATAATGAATAAAAGGATTAAATCACCTGTACATATATTTGATTTCTGGCCCGTCCTCTGCCCAACCTCTTTCATTCATCATCTTCTTCAGGTTAAAAATGTTGCGGACGGCCCCTTCATATCTCTCCTGACGGGTCATGAAATAGATGTTTTCTCTGCTGAAATTCGGATTCTTGATGACAGCGCCCACTGCAGAGGGAAAATGGAAGCACATTAAAATTTTCCCTGCCGCGCATGGCTAATAAATACCAAGTGTCCGATTTATTTCGTTTGATTTAACAAAAGTTACACAGAAATTGGATCAACTTTATTTGTATCTACAAACCTTACAATCTGATTGTATGATCCTCATACAGTTATACCCCCCAGCTGTGCAATTTGATGGACTAAGGATGAATTGAACACAATTAGGAAAGATTTGTAGGCAGATTCCCCATGTAATCAGGAACTGAACTGCTATAATTTTAACCTTAGTTACTCTATTAGTCCTAACCATTTAGGTTTTTGTTTTATCACCTGATATTAAAGGGGAACTAAAGTCTCCAGACGACATTGCCCCAATAGAAAGAGCACATTTACAAAGATACAAAAAGCTGTGTCTCGCCTCTCCCTGTGCTGTGGACGCTGGGTGATTTATGAAAATAACCTGTAGGTGCTATGGGTCAGCTCCCATATTTCACCTTATCTGGACACACCCAAATAAGTGTACGCAGTACACTTCACAGGAAAGCCTTGCTTTCTGGAAGCCGACTGCCAATCATATTACAGCTCAGAGATCATCCTTCCCTCTGCCACATATTTCAGTGTAGTTTAAGTGTAGATTCTAGAATACGTGAACATATCAGAGACATAACACATAATAATATTAATAGTCCAGTAGGACGTCATTTTCTGTAATCAATCCAATTTAAAATACTTGAAAGTACAGGGTATACAGAGAGTGTACCAGGATAAAAGGAACAGAGACAGATTAGTCCAACTCAGAAAAGCGGAAGTACGTTGGATATTTAACTTAGACACCAGAATCCCTCAAGGGTTAAATTCAAGATACGACATCCTTTGCTATATAGAGTAAATTTAGGATGATTGATATATAGTTGCTCTCCAATTAGGAGGATTTATTTTTGATCATAATGATTTAAGTAGGGCATATACTTTGTAGGTATAGTAAGATATATGCCTGTGTGCTCTCATTGCCCAGTGTAATTTAGATATCCAAAATTATTTTGTAGTACTGCAAAATGTAAGGAATGTGTATTTTGGTTTTAAGATTGAGACATTGTAAACAGATGGTAAACACATGTCTATTTTGGTGTATGTTGTTATGATTGTTGCAAATAATCAGCTGTTTGGCTTTTAAACATTTTAGTAACATGATGGACTACGTTGTTCTAGGGGGCGTTGTTGCGGCGTGACGCAATTTCCCCCATAAAAGGAACGTAGTATGACACACCCCCAGCCTATGAGTAAGAGCCATAACAGGCTCGAAACGAGTGATTAAGGGGTGATTTCCTCTACATGTTTGTAGTGATATGGCGTAAGACGCTTAAATAAAGTAACTGGTTTTATCCAAGAAGTGAGTTTGGACTCGTGCCGTTCCGGTGTGCGCCGATTTTGCAAAGCTCTTCATCATTAAGTACGTACTGACTGGAACCAAAGCGAAAGGTTCGGGGCAGGCAGCACCCGGACCACCGAAGGGAAGGGGTGAGTACGATTGTTTTCGAGTCTGGGCTAAGATTGTGGTAGATTTTTATCTGGAAATATTTCCAGCGAGAGGCACAGGGTGTTACACCTGTGCCTGCAGTGACATCAAGTGAGTTTACAGTTGTCACAGCAGAGTGTACATTAGAATAAGATTCACAATAGCATGCCTTTTGATGTTAAAGTTTCTTGGTTTCGCTTGAATCTATATTCGTTAAGACAAGTAGTTTTGTAGTTTAAGTGTAAACACATTACAAATGCTCCTGTTCGTAACAATGATAAATTCCTTTGCTTTTCATACAAAAAAGAAAAGTAATCTTTGCAGTTTATTTCTTTGTTAGCATGAATGTAACAAACAGAACATTAACATTTCAGTAAAAAATAAAATTACGGTAAGTCTGGGGAATCGAACCTGCAACCTTCTATACGGTGTCTTGCTAAAAAGAAAACTTTCCACCTCTATCCCACAAGGGCTACTAGGTGGGTTATCAGTACATTAGATAACCCTAATAAAAAAAAAAGCAAGCATGGGGAATTGAACCTGTGTCCCAATGGTCTGTTTGTTTCCAAAACCAGAACTTTAGCAGTGCGTCACATTTCAGAAAATGTCAGTAAAATCAGTTCACTATTTTGTATTGCTCCAGGAAGGCTGTCAGCAATTCACGCTGGATGGTAAAAAAAATAGAGCTGTTATATATAAACAGGGAGATTCTTATCTTAAAAAATGGTGCTAATTTTGCCCCAAACAATCAGATGTTATTTAACATTTGAAAGCTAACATCTGATTGGTTGAGGCAAAATCAGCACCATTTTTAACGATAAGAACTTTTATTGAATAACCCTGAAAGTTTGTACATATGTAGGAACTTTATATTTTTTTAGAAACATGATGGAAACCAACAAAAGGCAATTTAAAGGGCATAGTCCACCCCCAAAACTATAATCCCCCCCAAACTAATGGCCCATTGTGAGTGTAGTTTAATCCTTACTCACATCCCAGCTCCATATGGTTCTCCAGTAGTCCCCTCCAAAGTCCAAAAACTGCCCACCAGGAGGATAGCAGAGTCCATATAGGACTCTGCCTCCTACCTGGCCTCCGGGAGAAGTTTGGCATGCGTACAGCAGCCCTTCTCCCCCTCCCTCCCTCCTCCGGATTCCCTCCCCCTAGCATTTATCCCCTTTAATATAGCCTTCCCCCTGGTCTCCCAGCCCCAACCGCATCATTTTTTATTTTAGAAAGTGCCCCAAACTTTTACTTTCCTCCCCTCTTTCCTCTGCTGCACTGAATGACCGGCAGCCGCGTCCGTGATTGGCGTGCCGCTCAGCCAATCCAAGACGCGACTGCCGGTCTGCCCTTGCTTGCATTCTCCAAGCAGAGGGCCTGCAGCGCGGCGAAGGAAAAGAGGGGAGGTAAGTAAAAGTTTGGGGCACTTTCTAAAAATAAAATGATGCGGGTTGGGGCTGGGGGACCAGGGGGAAGGCTATATCAAAAAATAGATTTAGGGTGGACATACCTTTAACTCAGGCGTAGACTATGGGGGTTATCAATAACAGTTCTTATCGTTTAAAATGGTGCTAATTTTTGCCCCAACTAATGATGTTGATTAATCAAGTTACATAAGTTCTGATTGGTTGGGGCAAAATTAGCACCATTTTAAACGAAAAGAACTTTTATTGAATCTCCCTGTATGTTGTATTGTTTCATGAGTAAATTAGGGGATTTGAACTTGTGACTTCTTGGGCTGTGTGTTCCTAAAAACATCAGGGTCATTCAATAAATGTTCTTATCGTTAAAAATGGTGCTAATTTTGCCCCAACCAATCAGATGTTAGCTTTCAAATGTTAAATAAGATCTGATTGGTTGGGGCAAAATTAGCACCATTTTTAACGATAAGAACTTTTATTGAATCTCCCTGATAGTATTTACATGGTGTGTGACCAACAACTCATGATTATAGGTACATTTATCTTTTGCTGGAAACAGAAGGTAGACAGTGAATCCTGGGGTCAGGGGGCTTGGCTCTTGGTTGCCACTACAAAACTCATGGGCTATGAGTTGTAGTGGCAAAAACATGGAAGCCTTCTTTGTTACAGAATCTATTACTTCCATGTACTTAATGCTACTAACTAGAGAAGAATCTTACAATGTGTAGGTGCTCTGGGGAGAAAAGCTTTCACATTAAGATTAAAAAAAGTTAAGTTTAGTTCTCCTTTAACTTCTAGACTTTCATTCTCCTTTAAACAAGTGTTTACAGTTGTATGAAGATTGTACAATCAGATTGAAAGCCTGGATAGACTGTTTAATGTTGAATCGAAGATCTAAGGCTGGGTACACACCAGCCAATATTTTCGGCCGACCGTCCGATTCGCATCACTTTTTGGCCGATCATTCAGCCACGAAAGATGACATTTGGCCCAGCCGAGCGCTCGGTCCCTCCGTGTTTACCCAGCCTAAAAGTTGTTTCGCTTGGAGACACTGCTCCCCAATTCATTTCATACCTTATAATCACCGGAATTTTTTTTTATAATTGGGCATCAGAATACTTTTGGGTTTTGTCCATTTAATCCCAATTTCTCACTTCAAATTCAAATGAAATTTCCATGATCCGCCAATAGCGAAAGGCACCAATGCAGTAAAACCATCTTCATTACAATCATCAATCAGGGTTTGAAGCAAAGCTCACACTTCTAATCCAACAGAACCCGGATGACCAATCTGCAGTCTATGCGATCACTTGTACACACAGGTAATAATTGTGCAATGTCGGGATTCTACTATTATTTTAGGTTCATATGAATGTGTTGCCTTTTTAGTAATAGATGGAAAGACCATGGGGGGGGGGGAGATTTATCCAAAGCCGCTATCGCTCTGGGTAAATCTCCCGCTCGCCATTCAATACTGTGTTTGTGACTGTGAGTAAATCCCTTTCAGCTAATAGCTGGCGTTAAAATCCAGCGATGAAAGAAGCACAAGCGTGATATAAAATCTCTGGCGTCTGTTGTGTGGGAGTCATTTGCGAAACTCCTTGCTGGCATTAAATATTTACGTAACAGCGACGGGCTGTTCTTACTGTTTAGCAGAATGTGGAAGGTTTTGTAGTCCACACCTGTTATACCTGCTGCTATCACACTATCAGGGAGATTCAATAAAATGTCTTATCGTTTAAAATGGTGCTAATTTTGCCCCAACCAATCAGAACTTATGTAATATTTGAAAGCTAACATCTGATTGGTTGGGGCAAAATTAGCACCATTTTAAAGATAAGAACTTTTATTGAATAACCCCCAATGTACATTAATGCTACATTTAAATATCTATGAGTTTACAATGAAACAATGAAACTAAAGTTTAGTTACAACAAAACAGCTGATCTCCCCTTTAATAGGGACACAAACCGTGACACGTATGAACCAGATGTGTTTATTGACCTGGTCAAAGTTTGGAACTGATGTTTACAAATTCCTTCCATGGCTGTCAGATTCCTACTTCATACAGAGCTGATTATTTTCCTATAGACAGATGATGGGGGATTTTACTTACAATTAAAGAAAGAGGAACTTAGCGTCATTACGAGCGTATTCCACCAATGGGGATGCCACGCAGTTTGTCTAGTGCAACACAAGTTAGAAGGTGGGGAACCCCAAAATATACCAAGTATATATGGCACTTTATTGTGTGGTTACTCCCAACATACTAGTACGAGGATTGCTGTACATTTGCTCATAGACTATACTGGGGGTAACACAGTATTTGGTACTGATCACTTGCAGCACTAAAGTCCTGGGTTCGAATCCTTCACATAATCCCCCCCTCCTGGGATAATACCAAGGGTGATGCCCTAAACTGTTAGGTCCTCACCCCTGGGTCTTACCTAAATACGAGCCAAAGTCAGCTCCAGACTCGACCAACCACAACCTGGTATTTGATCAATGGGAAGGCACGTTATGTGCAAGAAAGAGTTAAATTGGGGCCCTCCTGGTTCCTGGGCCCCCCAGCGGTCACAGGGGCTGCTCCCATGGTAGTTACATCTCTAGTAGTGAAATCTCTTAAACAATGGGGGTTAACATGTTTTCAATGTAATTACAATGTTACACCAGGAATATGAGAGAAATCCCCGTCCCCTACATTTATCACTATGAAAGGAAATCTTTCCAAAATAAAATCCACACCATACACACTAACCATCAGATCCTATTATACCCTGATGGAATCCAATCAGTATCTGCAGGTGTATGGATCCAATTTCGCAATCCTGAATCTAATGGAACTAGCGTGTCGCAGGATTGGCCAGCTTGGTGAGATAACTCCCATCAGCCTCTATAAGAATGTTACACAGAGTTGCTGCAGAGCATGTGAGACCCCCAGGCTGGATTTATAGAGCAATGTCAGCGGAGAGTAGACATGTCAGACCTGCCCAACAAGGTGCCATTGAAATATCACCTGACAACGTAAGGCAGAGAGACCTTTCACATAGAAAAAAATGCAATCCGTATGGATGGGGAATAGGCCACACACAATCCAATCACACTAGAGGGCATTTCTGTGCGTTTATGAAACGTGTGTTTTAAAACAATTAGGGAAACACCTTGGCCATGTGTTAAAAAAAGCCAACAGCGTGCAGCAGTAATACAGTGAGATACCAATGAATAAAACTAAACCACCAGCACAAAACCCAGGTGGGGTTCTCAGAAATACAAAGTTATCTCATTATAAAGAAACAAAAATAAGGTGAATTTGCCCTCCACTGCAGACACCAGTTACAGAGAATAACCCCCAACCCCCTCCAATACAACCCAACACCCACCCCTCCAATACAACCCAACCCCCTCCAATTATACACCCCAACTTGCTTG
This sequence comes from Hymenochirus boettgeri, assembly GCA_019447015.1. NCBI lineage: Eukaryota > Metazoa > Chordata > Amphibia > Anura > Pipidae > Hymenochirus > Hymenochirus boettgeri. The sequence goes on along the minus strand of JAACNH010001567.1, from coordinate 15,171 downwards.
GTTATGGAGCCCTGGAAGTAGGGGGCTGAGAGGATTGCACCTACCTATTTGTCTGGCTAAACCAGCCAATAGCAGTGTGCCTAAGTACACTTGAAACTTTTGGAAAGCATACGTGATAAAGGGACAGTACACGATAAAGGGACGGTACACGATAAAGGGACGGTACACGATAATACCTATTTGTCTGGCTAAACCAGCCAATAGCAGTGTGCCTAAGTACACTTGAAACTTTTGGAAAGCATACGTGATAAAGGGACAGTACACGATAAAGGGACGGTACACGATAAAGGGACGGTACACGATAAAGGGACGGTACACGATAATTGTCATGGTATAGATACTGATCTGTTCCACTAGTTCCACACAAGTCACAGCCATACTTACTCATAAATAAAACCTGTCCCAGACATGTCCCTGACCTATCCTATCCGAAGATAAAACATTGTGCTCTCTGCAGTCCCAACCGGTATGGGGTGTGGAACAGGGATGGCCAGAAGGCATCATGGGCAGGAGGTAGTGAAAAAATATTAGCAAGTGTTTAAGTTTTAGTAAGTAAGTAACAGTGGGATTACTTTTCTTCCTTCTAATTCCACTAATATAAAATTAGGCGTGATTTCCTATAATCTTCTCGCTTTTCCTCCTCCTCCGTTTGTTCCCGCCTTTCTCTCCTGTTTTTTTCTTTTTTTTTTTTCTTACTTTTTTTGTACTTAAAAAACAGGTTTGGAATGGGCAGATCTTTTTTATATAGACAAGCAGTAAGAATTGGAAAGGATCTTCTATATATACTGAAACTACCTGTCACCATGGTTTGATGTGTCATTTGGTTGATAAAAGCTACAATTATCCTTTAATAGGGGAAGTTTCAGTGCAAATTACCTATCTTTTTAAGAAAAAAGCCTGTATTTGTTTCATTACTACAATGACCTTAACTTGTCCTATTCAGCATTTTGTAGGATAATAAATGCTTCAAAACAATGATTCCTGTGTTTGCAGGACCCCTAATAGAGAACGCTACTTGTATTGTTCCCTTGACCCAGCACCATAGGTTGATTCTGTTGACCTCAGTAGAGATCTGAGCATGTTTGACCAGCCAACAGCCAATAGTTAGGAAATGATGTTAGAACAATTCCAAGGTCACCGTGTGCATTCTGGGGAAGAAGAAGGACCCTTAAGAACCTGAATGAAAGCTCACTTAAGATCACAGCAGAGATAGCAAGGCCGGATCAATTCAAATCGATTTACATATGGAATAGAATATTGGGATATAAATGGTATGGCATAAATTAAACTAAAGGTTCGTACAAACACTGTGTAGGAACGGCTGTTTTGACGATAATCGGCCCTGGTATGGGACTTTATTGGCCGAACGGGTTCACCCTCGTTTTTTTTTTTTTTTGTTCGGGGATCATTGCCCGATCCACTGGATCAGATCTACTACATGAGTGGCTGAGTTCAGCCCCCCAATAAAGTGCCATACACTGGTCCGATTATCGGTCCGAACACAACCTTCCTTCGCCTACACGTGGGTTGGTGGTTAACGACTAAGAATTGAAAAATAATATTTTCCACTGATACTTTACCTTTAATCCATCTTTATCAGTAACGTAACCTACAGAATTGGTTGTGTATGTAAACATGGATTGCATGAAAAATGTAACCCAATGATTCCTAGAGTCACATATAGAACAGTGATTTTTTATTCTAATGGCCCCCTTTTAGCATATTCCATTTGCCTGATAGTTGGAACATATGTGTTTAAATATCCCTTGACAAGCAGTTATGACTGGGTAATCTGCCATGACAAAAAACACTCTCTTCAACATTATAATCCCACTAGCCTAGATAATCACTCGACTTGACAGCAGAGTAATAAGAGATTCCTCTTCTTTTAATACAGCTGCTCTTATAATCACCTCATAACAAATATGACACAGTAATAATATTTGTCATATAAACTAGATGAAAAAGATGTTTTACTGGTCCAAAAGATTCAATAAATACTGTCAAGCATTACTGGAAGATAGATGCATCAGATTACACCACAGAAGTTTACTAATCCTAAGTACTGCTATTGACTTGTAATCGAAACAATGTATAAATCAGCAATCCAAATCCTCTAATTACAGGAGGAACTAATAAATATGTGGGCCCTTACCAGTAATATGCAGTGTCTTTTTACTTTGACGCAATTCCTTTTCGTTCTTATACTAATGTATGCATCAGGTTACAAGCATTGTTCTATGAAGTGGCGCCAAGGTGTGAACTTACTCTCTTGAGCTGTAACCATACACCTAGTTCATTTACCCCATGTCCCCTCAGTGATTTTATTTATTTCTTACCAGGACACTGGGAACACAGTAAGCCCCCGCATCACGCACAGTGGGGACGTTATATTGTGTTCAACCAACTTGTGTTAATTGGGGTGTAAAGAAAACTGCTGACAAAGTGTACATTATGAATTAGCAGAGGTCTCTTGTGCTACTATACCAAAAGTTTTTAGATACTGGCATATAAAATGGGAGGGGGGGAGTCTACTGGATGAAACTTCAGTTGTAAATTAAAACAGTAAGGACAAACTACCCACTGTAAAATTTATTGGGACGTTTCCTCAATTTTTTTTCATCCAGACACAGCCTGGAAGGGCAAATGACAGTTGTGCGTAGGTGCAATACTCCCAGCCCCTACCCTGGGGAGGGTAAAATCAATAGCAGAAAACAGTACAGAGACACTACTTTTAGTAGTCATGAACATTTTTTGTGTGAAAAACCAACATTTCAAGGGAACCGATCCCCCTTAAACAATGTATGTGTTCTTTAACCAATAAAGTGTTAATATCTCTAACAGTGTGTGCTCCTCTAATATTTTATGTTATTCTTACATACAATAGTATTTTTCAATGTGGGTTTTCAACTGCAAACTTTAGAGGTATTCAATAAAAGTTCTTATCGTTAAAAATGGTGCTAATTTTGCCCCAACCAATCAGATTTAGCTTTCAAATGTTAAATAAATCTGATTGGTTGGGGCAAAATTAGCACCATTTTAAGATAAGAACTTTTATTGAATCTCCCTTATAGTTTCCTGACGAAGGACGAATCCCTAAAACCATGGAAAATACGTGACCGGGCCTATATGGGACACACCAGTCACGGAGACACTACGGTAGACGGTGGCTGCGTTGGCCACAAGCCACAGTATAGCTGTTGTATTCAATTAGCATCAACTGTTTTGTTTTTTTCTCTTTTCCTTCTTTTTTGTGTTTTTCCCTTTCTGACTTGAAGTTTCGTTCGTGAAGACGTTGCTAGTCATCGACTGGCTTTCTAAATTCAGAATGGAATTGTACAAGATCTTGGGCAATTATGTACCCTGGACACTCCCCAATTAGCTATCAAGCTAAGTGTTAAGGTCTGCCCGTGATTGGAGATTGGCTTCTTATGTGCTGGGCCATTACGTTGATGCAGTTGCTGTTTGGTCTCCCCCACATACAAATCAAGAGATTCTGCACTGCACTGCTATATGATGTCGCTATTTTGTTAGTATGGGTCTTTCGGATGTACCAATTGCTGCCTCAGTGGTTGTTCGTTTTAAGCAGACAGGGATATGGTGTTTTTGAAATTCTCTTAATTTCTACGAGACACCACTGCTACATATTGGATGACCATTGTTCTTTTTCCAGGTGACAGTAATTGCCACGATCTTGTACAGTCATTCTGAATTGAGAAAGAACAGTCGGATGACTAGCGAAAACGTCTTCAAGACGAACACTTGCAAAGTCCAGTTGATTAATGAATACACAGATATACCTATTGACACTGATTGAATGAGAACCCTTCACAAGCACTACAACGAAGTACTTTATCCTGGCTAACTGGTCATGAGTGCCGATATGGTTGTGGCCAGGACGCCGTTATTGCCTTCATGTGTACCAGGCTTTGACTCTTCACAGAAAAAAATTGGGGGTAGCGAATATCAATACTACCTCACTGACCCTCAGTTACTGGACTCATTTAAAACTGATTTTTAAAAAACTTGACATGCCCAATATCGTTCCCTTTAAAATCAAGTCACACACAACCAGGCTAAAAACATATTCATTAACTTAACAGTTTCTGTCTTGTACCCACAAGTCCAGAAAGTCGAGACCAAGGAGATTTTCATAATTGTGATCTTCTTTACAGTAACTGTATTTATTGTTGCACAAATTACAAAATGTTTTCAGGATAAGGTATGAGGTTATGAGAACATTTAAGTTTTTTGAAGGAGTTCACACAAAGATTTTTGATAATTCTAAAATGTGAATGAGTGACCTTATGGTGACCTCTAAACATCACATAAGGCTAGTCCCACTATCCAGCACAGCAGCGGAATGGAGAATTTTGCAATGCTCTGATGTGCGTTGGTGTTACACTTGTGCGAGGCTACGGGCCATATCGATGTTCTTGGCAGGCATTGCGAACTTCACAAAAAGGTGTGCATGCATGCGAACCAAAATGGAACCAAACACTCCATGCGCCTAGTGGGAAACTACCTGGAAGCGTTTCACGGCAATGGCTAACCGTACGCGTGTACGAGCGCCATGCACACTCCCAGACTGTGGGAAATGCAACTATCTCCACCGGGTTTAGGGCTTCGATTTTTGTTACCAGACGGGCAGTTTTCTTGACTCAATCGCTATTTCCACAGTCCTTTTTGATCAGATTGAACAAAATCTACAAAGCAATGGCAGCCAGTTGTGGGGCTACGTATACTCATGGTGTTTATGTACACAAATGATTTGGTTATTGGGCTAATATTTCCTTGCTTGGGGGGGGGGGGGGGTTTGCAGGAACTAAAAAGCCAAAGGCGAAGTTTAGTTTTGTTTCATTGATTGTCAACAAAGTACACCATGATATTTATACAATTTTAAAAGTGTACTACTACCATATTTGAGGAAAGTAGAGGTAGGGATTTTCTTACATGCAATGGAAGTATTTTTAGTAATATTGGGAATTATTAATTAGTTGACCTGTAGCACAAGGTCTCAGGTTAAAACAGTTTTATTCATATTCTGAGGGACAAATCAAAACCAAGCTGGTGAACACCCGTTTTTGTTTGTAGTTTTATAAAAACAAAAGTTAAGCAGTGTGAAAAGACGGGGGGGGGTGGGGGGTGGGACGGATTTACCACCTAGTAGCTGTTTAGGCACAAAGCCCTTGACACCCTTATCCCATACTAAACACAGCCCACACCACCAAAATCACCACCAATTTTCTCCTTTGGGGGCGCCAATAGACTATATAAGGGGGATAGGGGAGCTCGGAAGTGCCCATACAAGATTCATTACATTCGCCCCTAGTTTGATTCATGGTAAATCGTGACTGGAGTGCAAATGAAGAAAATATTATTTCCGCAACCAGTCCAGACACTTCTTCAGTTTCTTTCATCCCCTTATGCTACGGGGAAAAAGGAAACAGAAAAACCAAGATGTTAACAATGACCAACATTAATAATCTGCATCATTCCTTTAACCTCGACCTCTATATGGAGGCCAGCCCTTCGCGTGATACACTTTACCACAAACGCTATCCGCTTCTGCTTTTTTTGTTGATATTAGGAGTCTGAAAAACAGCTGATTGGCATCTTCCTGATCATAAATGACCACCTGCTGGATGGGGGTAAATGCAGTCAATATCAGCATGTTGAATACAACATTATTTGCTATTGATTGTTTTTTGGGTGACTGCCATAGGGGTATAATGTAAGCCACTCATTGATTTAGGGGATGAGAACAAATACATAGAAAATTTTTTAAGTAAAAGATATTAATTAACCATGATCAGGTTATCTGTAGTTCAAATGAAAAATCATATTATTAATGATCACTCCTATCCATAACTATTACTTTTCTATAATTTTGTGTTTACTGTCCCAAGGGTGGTAATTTTGTTAATGGTGTGCGGTACCTTGAGGCTACACATTCTCAGAATGTATTGCCTCCTTAAAATGGATGGTACTGGAATGAGTCAGCCACCTTCTGTGTGGAGGCGCATGCATTGATATTGATTCGGTGCCAATGACACAACACAAGAATGGTAACAAACAAAATTTTTTTCTCGCCGAATACGAATGAGAAAAAACAAAGAAGAAGAAATAGAAACAGGAAAAATTTCACCCTCCGCCTAGGGGCAAGACAGGGGAATAATATATGCTAATAGTTCCTGTAGATATAGCTAAACCACAATTCTTAGCATTTTCCAGCATGTCAAGAAGTCGTGACAAACATCACTGCGGCTGAATTGGAGCCTCGAGCATGCGCCTATGGGCTATCTGGGAGGGACACATGGGTGACCGAAACTCAGGTGGTTTCTTGCCTACACACAATGAATGTTGGTAGGAGAATTCATTCCTATTCCAGAAGTATATCATTTTTATTTCAATTAAAAAATGATTTGTGTCCTACTTTAGGTACTGTTCAAAGCTTCATTGCGAGGTCGTATTATAAAAATGTGACTGGGGGGAGACTTGAAATTTTCTGTATAGATTGTCTTTTGTAACACTAAAACAAAGAATTTGTTAAAGCGAAGTCCAGCCCTGAAATGAAAACTTACACAAACCAGGGAATATCACCCCCCAAAACCTAAACCGATAGTCTGAACTCTGAAACCTATGATAAGATAACATAAAAGTCATGCATAATGTCCTATTTCCTGTTTCTTGCCTCCTGGGTTCTTCCAGTTTAATAACTGTCAGTATGGATTTGGACAGTTGACATACACAGCCAAGGACCCTGAATGCTGATCCAATGTCGACTATTGTGAGCATGCCTGTTGATCAGTATCAAAGGTTCACTAAATGCAAGTTTGAAGATGGAGTTATCCAGTCCACACCACAACAACTTATCCCCCCACTACTGGCCCATCATGTAGTGTAGTTTAATCCTTACCTCACATCCCAAGCCCATAAGGTTCTACTGGGAGCCCCCCCCCAAAGTCCCAAAAAATGCCACCAGGAGGATAGCAGCGGTCCATATAGGGCTCTCGCACTCCCTACCTGGACCTCCGGGAGAAGTTTGGGCATGTACTGCAGGGCCCTTCTACCCTCCTCACCCCATCTCCCCCTCCCTCTCCCTCCCTTAAGATTCCTCCCCCTAGCTAAATCTCTTTAGCTATATGCTGCCCTGTTCCCCCGCCCCAACCGCTACTATTTATATGCGGTAGAAAGCTGCACAAAACATCACTAACTGTCCTCTTTCCTCCGCCGCGCTGCGGCCCTCTGCCTTGGCGACAGCGCGGCGGGGGAACGAGGGGAGGGTAGTAGGGTTTGGGGGCAATTTCTAAAGATAAAAACATAGTTAGCGGTGGCGGTGGGGACAGGGGGAAATACCTATATTAAAAAAAAATTTACGGGGGACATACCCTTTTAAAGGGACAGTTCGTGAAAAATTATCATATTTGATTAATTGTTAGTTGTGGATGAATACTAGCTTATTTTAGATATTATCTTCCATCATGAAAAATCAGTTAACCTGTTGCTGTTCCTGGGTTGATGTTACATTCGTGAGGTGATTTTAGGTGGTATAACGTTTTCTTATTCCCAGGAGTCACCAATCCTTGGCTGTTCCTAACAGTACTTTTTAATGATTGGCTGGTGGATGGGCAAAAGATGCTCAGATCTCTACTGAGTAATGATATCAACCCAAGGCCATTGGGTCAAGGCAAGACTATTAATGGTCTCTACTAGGGGTCATGCCAAACCAGGAAAGTACAGCATTTGGTTTTTGCCTTTATTTATACAAGACAAAATGACTGCAATTGGCAGATTCGGGTCATGGGATGAAAAAATAATGCTATTTTTTCTGAAAAGCCTATGCATTTGCAGCTGAACTTCCCTTTAACCCTGTTGTAATCTTTTCGATCTCCCCAACCACCACCTATTCAAATAAGTAACTAGGGTTTAGGACCCACACAAAACTGTGTAGGTGCTCACCCCTATTTCCGCCGTGTGTTGTCACTAATTCTGAACATTCACTATTTGATCTAAAAATATGCGCTTGTTTTCCTTTTCCCCCCTAGTCGCCAGTTAGCCACCTGCGTTGCCCCCCTAGGTTTATCGGCCTGTTTCCTAACACTGTCCCTCGGTACACAAAAGGAACGTTGATCTTGTCGCTTTTCATTTCTAAAAGGGAACGAATGCAATATTGGATGCCCTGCTGAATAACTGGGGGCAGTTCCAGTTTTAATTTTGCGTTCTAATACACTCTATCCAAATATTATTTGTAGTTTTAAAGACCCATTTTACTTGGCACCCTAGCGGGATTATTATTGGTTGCTAATCTTTTTTGTTTTTCCCTCACTTACTTTGTGCTTGGGGCTCATTCCCTTTGGTTTGTGATCAGAAAGTTTTGGATTCCTTGACCATAGAGCATCTTTTAAGATTAGAAACCAGGCTGATAAAACCTCATGGGCATTTAATCAGGATAAGTGTGCAGGGTTAAGTTAAAAATACTATCCATACAGTGAACTGTAACAAAAATTGTATTAGACGTTTGCTGATTACTTTTCCACGATTACACCAAAAGCTAGAACATGTAAAATATCATCCAATATGTTCTGGGTTCTTATCAAGATACCCGTCTATAGCTTGCTATCGAAAATCCTCATTCTCCAACCTACCTCTCTCAATAAGGTGCTGTTTTGTGTCTTTTATCATAATTTTTATATTGTCTGTGCTTCACCTGTAAAAATATATCAAGATTATATATCAATATGTTCCGTGTGTCTTGACCAAAAGTGTGTCTCACTAGCCTCACATAAAATATCTCCAATAACCTCTTTTCCCCTCCCTCATAAATCTGTCCTCATGTCTTGACCAAAATATGCTCCGCTCTGTAACCCTCACCATGTTAAAATACTCAAATATATATCCATATGTTCTTGTGTGTCTGTACACCTATATATTCGTGTCGGTAGCTCTCGCAACGACCGGATTTGACCTTATATTTGGATACAATTTTTACAACTGCAACTGAAACTGAGCGTCTTTTTGTTTCCCCCGCCCTGCACCATCCTCCCCGTAGTATCCGTACTTCACATGGTACAGCATGCCCTTAAGGCTATATTTTTTTTTCCTGTACCACACAGGGCCACCTATTTTTATTTTATAGTAAAAAACCTAACACTGGCTTATGGTGCTTAATTTACCAGACACTTTTCCATTTACTCATTCCCTTTATCCTCTTTGGCGACTCGTCATTGTGTTAATCTCTTTCTTACCTTATTAACATTTACATATGAATCAATAGCCACCACTCCCCCATTGTATTTACATCCTCATATTCAGACAAAACCGCCTCTCTTTTTATATAGTTATACCAGGATTTTTTGAATTCACATCAGAGATCACGTTAATCCTTGGAACTTTTACTGCTTTTGCATTGACAGATACACACTTAAGTCGCGCCTTATGTGTGCGTCAGGCGCTTTCCTAAACTTTGAAAAGATTTACCGACTTAGTAAACTGGCTGGCCGTTTCAAATCGCGTCGGTCCTTCTTGGCGGTGTTTTCCCGTTGATCGTGGTCGCTTTTGGTGTTCTCTGACGGAGGGTGGGGTGTACGGCCGACCCCGACGACGGTGGCAGTGTGAACAGGTATGTGCAGCGCCGAGGAACAGCCCTGGGTCCTACCATCTTTTGTAGGGAGACGTACCGGATTACACGGTAATAGAGTGGCCCCAATTTTTAATCCCGTTTCTACTGTCTGTGGCTTACACAACAATGCTTTTCAATTTTTAAGTATCGTGTCTTTTTAATACCGAGTATATTTCTACTCTTGGTTTGGCTATTACAATCTCCCCAGAAGCCTTTATCTCCAGACGTGCACCTCGGGTTGTACGTACGAGGTTAATGAGCTGGTAGTGCTGTGTCAAAAGTTTTGGCATGGTCTTTCCTGCATGATCCAATTCACCTGTTCTCATAGTGATGCTATTTGAAGACCACCAACCTGCAACTGTCTGGGCCATTTTTTCTTAACTATGCGGTTGTGTTGATTGCAGATCGCGCGGATGAAGCACTGACAGTGTTAGTAACGTTTTCTGTCGTTAATGTGTACGTGTTACTAAAGCTGTGTTACTGTGTTTAACTCATGTACTTCTGTGTTATTGGGTTTACTATGCTTACGAATGGCTTATGGGTTACTGTGTTATCGTACCAGGTGGTATTGTCCATATGTTACTATTATGTGTTGATGTGTACTGTTAGAATGTGTCTATTGTCGCGTTACCTGTTTGCACTAATTGTGTTTATTGCGTTGCCATTACTAATGTGTTGTGTTTTTGTTGTACTTAGTGTTATAATGAGTATGGTGTCACGTCGTTACTAATGGGTTACACTGTGCTTACTAATGGTTATTTGTTGTACTATATGTTGTTATTGTTGGTACAAGGTTATTGTCGTCAACTGTGTTACATCATTGTGTTATTGTTGTCACTGTGTTAATCTCTCGTGTTATGTGTCACTGTTACGCATCACATGTGTATTGCGGTACTAAATGTCGGTATTGTTTTGTCTACTGACCTGTTTCTAATTTGTGGTATTGCGTCACTGTCTTACTAATGGTGTTATGTGTTCCGCTTATGTGTTACTAACTGTGTTGTTAGTCATATTTAATTGATCTGTGTTCAATGCTTTATTGTGTACACTGTAACTAGTGTTACTTACTGTTTGTTATTGTGTACTAATTGTGTTCATGTCTGCGTATGTTTCTAATTGGGTTATCCTGTGTAGACGCGTTACTACTTGTGTCATTGTGTACTACACTGTTGTTATTGTGGTACTGTGTTACTAAGTGTTATGTGCTCCTGCTTTGCTTACTTACTGTATTGCTTGGTTAATATGTGTATTGTTGTCTACTGGTTACTAATGTGTTGATTTTGTCCACTGTTCAATACGTGTTATCGTGTTATTACTATTATTGTGTTATTGACACTTCACCAAATGTGTTAGTTTGACCAATGTGTTACTACTGTGTCTATTGGTGTATCTAATCCGTGTTATTGTTACGTTTACTAAAGGCGCTATGTGTTACTGTGTTCTAATGTGTTATGGTCATGTGACTTACGTGTTTTGATTGTTTGTTACTAATGTGTTAATTCTGTGTTAACTATGTAATACTGTGTGGATTGTGTTACTTAATGTGTTATTGTGTCCTACCTGTCGTTATTGTGTACTGTGTATACTAATGGGTTATTGCTTTATGTGTACTCATGTGTAATTGGGTTGACGAATGTGTTATGTGTTCACTGTCACTTCCTGTGTTAGACGGGTTATTTGTGCTACTATGTGTTATCCTGTGTCTACGTTTCGACTGTGTATGTGTGTCACTGTGAATACTGTGTTCTTGTGTTACTACTGTTTTATGTCGTTTACTAAGTTATGGTTGTTACTGTGTTACTCATGTGTTATGTCTGTCACCTGTGCTTTACTACCCTGGTTATTTCGTCACTATGTGTTATGTGTTACTGTGCTTTACTTAATGTGTTAGTGTCGATGGCTTACTCACTGGTGGTGCCATTGTTGTTCCACTCAATGTGTTTATTGCATACTAATGTGTTACCTGCTGACACTGTGTTATTCCATCTGTGTTATGGTGTTACACTAATGTTGTTTATTGTTTCACTGTCGCTTATAAAGTTCGTTATTGTGTTACATGTCGTTTCTATATGTCGTTATCTGTGTACTGTTATACGGGTTTATTTGCTTACTAATTTCCCGTTACTGGGTCCGATTTGTTACTACTGTGTAGTCTGTGTTACACCGTGTTATTGTGTTACTCACTGTGTTATTGCTGTTCTACTTACTGCCGTTACTCTGTGTTACTGTGGTATACTAATTGTCTCTATTGCGCTTTTCCACTCATGGTATTTGACTCTGTCCACTACATGTTTTTTGTAACTTGGGTTTATAATGTGTATTGTGTCACTTTACTTCTACCCTGTGTTATTGTCGCTTACTCCATGTGCGCTTACTGAAGGTTATTTCTCAATTGTGTTATTTTTGTGTACACTGCCCTGTTCCACCCTACGTGGATTGTGTTACTAATGTGTTATTGTTACTGTGCTACCTAAAGTTCGTTATTGTGTTACTGGGTTCCCTAATGTGTTATTGTGTTCACTGTTACTACTGTGTTATTTTGTGTACTAATGTGGTATGGTGTCACTATGTTTTATACTGTGTATTGTGTACTACTGTGTTATGGGGTTACTACTGTGTTATTTTGCTGTTATAATGTGGAATTGTGTTACTTAAGTGTTATCTGCGGTCAGGTTACTACGGTTGTTATGTGGACGAATGTGTTATGGAATTACTAATGTGCATTTTATGGTACTGTGTTAAAAGTGTTAGTTCGTGTACGTGTTTCTAATGTGTGTTATTGTGTCAATGTTACTACTGTGCCCGGTATTTGTGGTTACTAAGGTGTGATCCTGGGTCATCTCTCGGTAATACTGTTGCTATTGGTGTTACTACCAGTGTTATTGTGTTCTTATACTGTGTTATTGTGGTTACTCTGTGTTATGTGTTACTGTGTACTAATGTGTATTGCTTGGTACTAATGTGGCAGCTGCCGTGAACCTGAACGGTGTTTATTGCGTTGTTGTACTGTGTTTGTTTTGACGAGTTTATGTGTCACTGTTACTAATGGTATTTTGTGGTACTAAGGTTATTGTTTTATCCTCACTGTGTTACTACGTGTTGTCTATTTGTTCCCGCCTTAATACTGTGTTTCCCCTTATTGTTGTACGGTGTTACCGATTGTGGTGTGTACCTTGATCATGTTTACTATGTGTGTGTCCGTTACTACTGTGTGATTTTGTTTTTGTCGCACTACGGTGTTATTGTGTTAACTAATGTGTTATGGTTATATTGTGGTATTAAGTTTCTTCGTCATTCGTATTAATGTTTTATTGTGTTTACGGTTTTCGCGTACTAATTCTGGTTATTGGTCATGTTACTACTGTGTTGTATTTGTGTACAACTTGTATTATCTAGTTTACAATTTTTTTGGGTTATTGCGTAACTACGTTTCGTTATACGGTGCTATGGTTTTGTTACTATTTTGGCTATTGTTATTAACATGTGTTCTGTTGTAATCGTGTTGTCTAATGTGTTTCCTGTGATTTTGTGTTATACGGTTTATATACTCTGCGCGTATTGTGGTACTACTGCCTGGTTATCTCGTGGTACTACTGTGCTTATTTGGTTTACGTCTTGTATTAATGTGTTATGTTGGGTACACTTACTGTGTTCATTGCGTTACTCAATGTGTTTGTTATTGCTGTTAATATACTGCTTTTATGGCGTAACTGTTAGCTACGGGTATTGTGTTAGAATGTGTTATTTGCATGTACTAATGTTTACTTTCGCGTGTTACTGTGTATAACTGTCCGTATTGGTACATAATGTGTTATGTTTACTATGTGTTATCTGGTGTTTCACGATATTTGCGTTTAGTGTGTCTACTTCATGTTATTGCTCTGTTACCTAATGTGCTCCTATTTCCATTTGTTAACTTTGTCTATCTATGTGTGTTGTGTTTTACTAATGTGTTATTGCTGTTATCTATTTTATGTGTTATTTGCTGTTGTTACTGTGTAACTATGTGTTATTGGGCTCCTGGTGAATACTGTCCCGTTATTGTGTTCTAATGTGTTATTGTGTTACTAATGGTTTTGTTATGTGCTTAATCTTTACCTGTGCTTATTTGTCGTTGACTGTGTTATTTGTTGGACACTGGGTTCATGTGTTATAATGTGTTTCATTGGGGGCCTACGGTCGTGTTAATATATGTGTTCGATTGCATTAAAATGCGTTTATTGCGTTACTAATGCGTTATTGCGTATACTGGTACTTACGTGGTATTGTGTTATAATGTGTTTGCTATTACCTAATGTGTATGCGTTGTTTACTGCTGTTCTAATGTGTGTATTTGTCACTGTTATAAGTTTGTTATCTGCTGTTACTAAGGGTTATTGTCGTTACTAATGTGTCCCTATCCGTGTTCACTGTAGACTGTTGTTATGGTGCGGACTCAGTGGTGTGTCACATACGTGTTAGTGTGTTAACTAATGTGCCCCTATTGTTTTGTTACTATTAGGTCCTATCGGACTTTGGTCTACGAATTTGTTATTGTGTCACTGTGTTACTACTGTGTTTATTGTGTTAATACATGTTGTTACCTGTGTTATTGTGTCACTACTGTTATACTGTGTTTTATTGTGTAATAATGGGTTATTGTTTGACTGTGTTTCTAATGTGATTGTGTCACGTACTTGGGTGTGTGTTACTAATGTATTATTGTGTTACTGTGTTTTCTAATGGGTTATTGGTCAACGGATGTTATACTGTGTTGTGTACTAATGTGCTTATGGCAGATATTTACTACTGTGGTTTATTGGTACTAATGTCGCTTAATAATGTCCCGTTTATGCACTGGCGTTATACTGTGTATTGTGCGCTAATGTGGTATCTGGGTTTGAATGTGTTACTAATGTGATTCTGGGGTAATAGTCCTGTTTCTTGTGTTACTAATTATTGTGTTGTGTTTATTCAATGTGTATTGTGTCAATGTTGGTTACTACCGGCCCTTATGTGTTACTACGGTGTACGGTGTATGTGTGACTAAGTCGTCTATTTGTTATAATGTGTTATGTGGTAATAAGTTGTTATTGTGTTAATAATGGTTTATTGCGTTTACTAATGTGTTATCGGTTTTTGTTTACTAATGTGTTATTGCTCGTCCACTGTGCGTTAATAATGTGTGTCCCTTATGTGTTCCTAATGTGTTATTGGGTTCCCTAATGTGTTCTACTTGTTGTATTCAGGGGTTATGTTTACTGTGTTCTACTAATAGCGGTTATTTTGTACTAACTGTTTGCCTTATTGTGTCACGGTGTTACTACTGGGTTATTGTGTATACTGGGTTATTGTGTTACCTGTTTACTATTGGGTTTATGTGTTAATCCATTGGATTGAGTTATGAACAGTGTTTTATTGCTGTTCTTAAATTGTGTTATTGTGTCACTGGTACAAGTGTATCTTGGTTACTCTATGTGTTATGTGTACTAATGTGTTTGTGGTGCCATTAGATAACAATTTCATGGTATAGATCTGATCCTGTTCCACTTATCCAAACAATCAGCCAA
>JAACNH010001566.1:24174-57201 GCA_019447015.1 Hymenochirus boettgeri | reverse complement strand
GGGGAGGAGAGGGGGGAATACAGGAGAGGAAAGGAGCGTATAGGTACAGGATAGGGAGCATGGAGAGTACATACGTATGTATCAGTATAGGATAGATGTGATATACAGTAGAGTATAGAACAGGTACAGGTATAATACAGTATAGTATCAGTGGAAGTATAACAGTACGGTATAAACAGTATAGTATCAGTGTATATAGGATAGTGTAGTACAGTATAGTAAAGTACAGTAGATATCTGTAGTATCAGGACAATAGAGTAAGAGGTAGTATAGTAACGTACAGTAAGTATAGTACAGTATATACATATCATTATTTCTGAGTGTAGTATGTCACAGGAATAGTACATACAGTATAGTATCAGTGGTAGTAGAACCAGTACGTATAAATCAGTAAGGATCATGTAGTATAGTATAGAGTGTATATATACATTATCGTAAGCAGTGTAGTTATACAGTGGAGATCGTCAGTATAGTAATAGAGGTAGTCATACGTACCAGTTATAGTACAGTATATATAGTGTATATAGTACAGTATAGTGCTAGTATAGTACAGTCATATATAGAGTGTAGTATAGTACATAAGCTGCAGTGTTAGTATACAGTGTAGTAATAGTACAGTCTAGTTAGATTTCATCCTAGTTACATTCCGTTAGTATCAGTATAGTAGCGTGTTTAGCACATATAGGTAGTATAGTACAATCATAGTAAGATGTATATAGTACAGTATAGTATAGAGTGTAGTATCGTATCAGTATAGTATATTACAGTTCCTTATAGTATGAGTGTATCTAGTACGCGTATATACATCAGTATCGGATCAGTGTATAAAACATAACAGTAATAATAACAGTATAGTAACATGAGCTTAGTATTTCGAGGTGTAAGGACAGTATAGTATCATGTAGTAGACAGTGTAAGTATGTGCAGTATAGTATAGAGTGGTAGTATAGTACGTTACGTATAGTATCATAATAGTAGAAGTGTGTGATCGTAATATAGTTAGAGTACAGTTATATCAGTATTATCAGTCGTCGATACATACAGTACACTACAGTATAGTATCAGTGTAAGTGTATGTATAGTAACAGTATATTGGGAATACTAGCAGGAGTGTATATAGTACAGTATAGGTACCGTGTACGATATAGTAACAGTAACGTATCATAAGATTAGAGTGTAGATAGTAACAGTAGAGTCATAGTCACGTACAGTATAATCCGGTATAGTATCAGTGTAATACCCCAGTCCGTAAATACGTATATATAGTACAGTATAGTACAGTATATAATCATGTATAATAGGAACCGTGTAAGTTAGTACAGTATAGTCTCAGTATTAGGAGTGTAGTATAGTACCGTATAATACCGTATGTTCATGCGTAAAACAGTAACACCATACGGTAATAAGGACATGGATAGGACAGTGTCGTCCGTACAGTATAGTATCAGTAATAGTATGTAGTATAGTACAGTATATACATATAGTTCAGTGAAGTATCAGTTACATCGTATGTATAGTACATTATAGATATAAGAAGTATAGTACAGTAGGTAAAGTATAGTAAAGTAACAAGACATAAGTATCAGTGTAGTAATAAATTCAAGTCCCATTACTTTGGAGTGCGACCCTCGCTTCTTTGCTTTTTCCAATGAATCGTCCATTAAGGGTTGGCTAGCGGGACGGATAGCTCACCCACGCTGGCATGCGCGGAGCACCTTCTGTATCATGTCGTATAGGTACAGTACTAGTTAGAGGCGTTAGTTGTAGTACTAGTAGCTGTCGCGTGAAGTACAGTAATACAGTATTATGCTTTTGAAGTGCTTCAGTCATCAGGGCATGGTTACTCGGTTGTAGGTCATTAGATCACTCACGGAAATGTAGTTCTTCAAGAACTACTTTCAAGTCCAGTTGAGCTATTGAATACAACCGATTATATCAGGTATAGTATCGTGTGAGCATTGTAAGTATGTATAACAGTGTAGAATAGTAGACAGTTACAATCAGTAAGTTTCAGTGTTATATAAAGTACGTAAATAAAAAACATAGATCACACCACACAAACCTAATCGGGGGGGGACAGTATAGTACAAGTTAGTATAGGACGTATTTTCAGTGTAATACAGTGTGTATAGTAAATTACAATACATACTAGTATCAGTTAGTAGAACGTACAGTTATCCAGTATGTACAGTAAAGTATCGTTGAAGTACATATCAGTAGTATAGATACAGTTATGATAGAGTTGTCATGTAAGTATAGTACAGTATAGTACAGTCAGTAGCAGTATGTGTAGTAGTCAGTATAGGATTGTAGTTATACAGTCAGTTAATAGACCTATCGTATGATAGAAGTACATATGTATAGCTAGTACAGAATAGAGTATCATTGGAGTACAGACGGTATAGTTCGAGTGTAGTATAGTCCAGTATAGTACATGTAGTCTTAGTACATCGTATGATATACATAGCGTTGTGTAGGCAGTAATGGTAAGTCTCATGTAGTATAGTCCAGTTGTTAGTATATTATATAGTACATATATAAAGTATAGTCAGTAATAGATAGAGGGGATATAGTACAGTAATATCAGTATTGAGAGTAGAGTATACTATAGTACAGGATAGCTTACAGTATAAGTTTTAGTAAAGGTATATATAGTTGTAGTATAGACAGTATAGTATGTATATTAATTGTATCATGTATGGTAAGTATAGTACAGTATAGTTAGAGTGAGTATAGTACAGTTGTACACCTCCCCTATGTAGTCTCGTACCTGTAGTTAGTACAGTAAAGTGAGTGTTAACAGTAAATTGTATAGTCTCCTTGTCAGTCTCGTTTACCGTATTGTATATTTTATAGGAACGTAGTCCCAGGACAGTATCGTACAGTATGTACAGTACAGTAAGTACAGTACTAGTACAGTAATAGTACGCGTAAATCAGTACAGTTAGTATGTACGTTCGTACAAGCATATACAGTACAGTATATAAGTATATACTGCCGTAACAGTCTCGTACGTACGTAATAGGTACAGATGTACAGTATAACGTACAGTACAGTATAGTACAGTATAGTACAGTACAGTTATAGTTAAACAGTCTAGTACAGTATAGTACAGTATATACCGTACAGTATAACATCACAGTATGTCTATTACAGTAACAGTATTACAGTAAGATATCATCAGTATATACGTATAGTACAGTAATGTTACATACATAAGTACAGTATCGTATGTCCAGTAATAGTTTAGTACAGTATAGTAAGTAAGTTAGTACAAGTCAGGATAAGTAACAGTATAGTACAGTATAAGTAAATGTATAGTACGTACAGTACATACAGTTGTATAGTCCAGTATGTACAGTACATACAGTAAGTATAGTATAGTACAGGTCTAGATAGTACAGTATAGTAACAGTACATTACAGTACAGTATAGGTTTAGTAAGTCTAGATCAGTGTATATATACGTATAGTATAGTATATTCTATAGTCCAGTTATGTACAGTATAGTCATATGCGTGTAGTAGGAGTACATATGTATCATATTGTGTCAGTATTTATACAGTTAGTAACTATTTTTAGTAAAGGGATAGGCTCAGTGGAGTTTCCCGTTCTTCTTAGTACAGTATATATAGTATAATTATTGTAAAGTACAGTACATAGAGGAAAGAGGGGTAGTCATAGAGTACAGTATAGTATCAGTATTGTGTAGTATAGTATAAATAGTACAGGATGTGTATAAGTAGATATCAGTGTAGTATAGTACAAGTATGTAGAGTACTTATTCTCTCTCTCTCACTATCCGTCCAAGTGATTAGTAACTGTATAGTCAGTATAGTATCGAGTGTAGTCTAGTAACAGTATATTATACTACAAGTATAGTGCAGTATTGTTAGTATATTAGCAGTATGTACAATAATAGTGTTTAGTAAAGTATATCATCAGTGTAGTATGAGTAGTATAGTACAGTATCGTATCAGTATTGTGTATGTATTTATCAGTATAGTACAGTATAGTTGAAAGTAAAGTAAGTATCATGTAGTTATAGCAGTGTAGTATAGTACAGATACGTACACCAGCGGAAATGAGAGAGGCTTGCTACAGAGTACAAGTAAGTGGTTAGGAGAGATAGACACCAGGATCACTTGCATTCCGATAGCCGCAAAAGTTGAAGTATAAAGATTGTGTGAGACCTTTACAATTTATTACTCAAGAAAATCTTTATTGCATGCAACATGTTTCGGAGCATCAGCAGATATAGGACACTTAGCTCTGAAACATTTGCACGCAATACATGTATGCATGTTACCGTTTCCACTGTCATTGCCAGAATAAGTACGGGCTAATTAACCGTTCAGCTATGGAATATTTAACCTTTTTTGCTGCCACCATCGGTAAGGATATGGGCTTTTTAATATATTGACTATTAACCACTGACCAATGGTCTTTATTGAGTCTATTTTGCTGCCACTTCCAGCAAGGACAGTCCAAACTCTTCCTGTCTGTAAATTGGTTAAATATTTAATTTAAAACCTGGTACTAAAAACTGGTGTGTCAATCTGAAACCCTAACCCTGCAGGGAAAGGATTTAAAACCTTTTTTGCTTTCAGCAAGGATACGGACTATTTAACCCTCCGCTACTACGCGCACTGGACTATTTACCCTACCCTATTACTATCCCACAACACGGAAGGCAGCCGCATGTGAGATTCCATTAACACTGGGTTCCTGTTCTGCTTTCCTCTTTATGCACAACACAGGTTCATGTAGAACCAGACAGAATATGTGTTACATGCCGCACAGAATGTCATTCTATGTATGATAACAATAACTCCCTGTGGGGGGGGGGACCTCAAAAAGTGGTAATAGGAGCTGGGACGTCTATATCTACTTCACGTGTACACAGAAAAACGCAGCAGGAGCTGATTAAGAAAAGGGGAAGACAGGTAAGAGGCACGAAAAAGAGTAGACCGATGGTACAAAACATAAAAACCAGAAAGGGGAGGGAACAGACTGCAGTAGGGAACAGAAGAAGAAGAAAAAAAGGGAAGGACAAGACAGAAGAGGGAAGGGACAACAAGGCAGACAGGGGAAAAGAGAGAAACACAGAGGATTGGATTACACAGAAACATGGGAAAATAGATAGAGGCAACAAGAGGGATATGGATAATACAGACAACAGAACATGGGAACATAATAGAGGTGACATGGAATATGATACAGCTACAACAGTATGGGTAACATGGATAGAGACAGACATAGGGATATGAGAATTACATAACAGACAACATGGGAATATGGGACAGAGACAACCTAGGTATGGATAAGTACATACAACGCAGATAGGGAACATGGATAGAGACAGACAGGGATAGGGAAAATTACACGTACCCAACTGGGAACCATGAAGATACCTACAGGGATATAGGAGGACAACAGACAGACATGGAACATGAAAGACAGACGGGATGGGAAAGACATACAGACAGACAGGACATGAAGAGAGACAGCATGGGATATGGATAACACATCAGAACAGATGGGAACATGGATAGAGACAGACATAGGGGGATATGGAATACATACAGACAGTAGGGACATGGATAAAGACAGACATGGGAGTGTAATACATACATACGACATAGGACATGTGAAGACACATAGGGATATGATAATACATACAACAGACATGGGACATGAGAGACAGTAGGGATATGGATAATTACATACCGACGACATAGATGGAATAGAGGCAGACATAGGGATATGGATAATTACATACAGACAGACATGGGGACCATGGAATAGAGACAGACATAGGGATATGATAATTACATACAGACAGACATGGGAACATGGATAGAGACGCCATAATGGGATATGGATAATTACACACGAAGATAGGGGAACATGGATAGGACAGCTGAATATGGATAATTACATACAACAGACATATGGGACATGGATAGAGACAGACATAGGGATGGATAATTACTAACAGCAATGGGGACAGGGATAAAGACAGACATAGGGATATGGATAATTACATACAACAGTGGGAACATGGATAAAGACAGACATAGGGATATGGATAATTACATCAGACGACTGGGAACTGGATAGACAGACATAGGGATAGGATATAATCACAGACAGATATGGAACATGGATAAGACAGACATAGGGATATATATACATACAGACAGACATGGGGAACATGGATAGACAGACATGGGAATATGATTTACATACAGCTGGGGACATGGATAAAGACAGACATAGGATATGGATAATTCATACAGACAGATATGGGAACATGGATAAGACAACATAGGATATGGATAATTACATACAGACAACTGGAACATGTGATAGAGACAGACATAGGGATATGATATTACAACGACAGAATGGGAACATGGATAGAGACAGACATGGATATGTAATTACACATACAGACGATAGACATGGATAAGACAGACATAGGATAGATAATTACACATACAGATCATGGAAACGATCGAGAAAGACATAGGGATATGGATAATCATACAGACGATATGGGGACATGGATAAGAGCCAGACATAGGATATGGAATATTACATACGACAGACATGAACATGGATAAGACAGACTAGGGATATGGATAATTACATACAGACAATGGGAATGGATAGACGGACTAGGGATATGGATAATTACATACACCAGACATAGAAACATGGATAAGGACAGACATGGATATGGATATAACTACAGAGACATGGGACAATGGATAGAACGACATAGGTATGGATAATTACATACAGACGATGGAACATGGATAAGACAGACAAGGAGGATATGGATAATACATCACGACAGAATGATGGGAGACAGGGATAGACACATACGAATATGGAATTACCATACAGACAGACATGGGACATGGATAGAGACAGACATAGGGATATGATAATTACTACAGACGGGGACATGGATAAGACAGACATAGGATATGGATAATTAAACATACAGACAGCATTGGGAACATGGATAGAAGACAGACATAGGGATATGGATATTACATACAGCAGACATGGGAACTGAATAAGACAGCATAGGGATGATATAATACATACAGAATGGGAACATGGATAGAGACAGACATAGGGATATGGATAATTACTTACAGACATACATGGGACAGGATAGAGACAGACATAGGTATGATCATTCATACAACAGAATGGGACATGATAAAGACAGACATAGGGATATGGATAATTACATACAGACAGACATGGGGACATGGATAGAGACAGACATAGGGATATGGATAATTACTACAGACAGACATGGGAACATGGATAGACAGACATAGGGATGGATAATTACATACAGACAAATGGAACATGGATAGAGACAACACAGGGATATGGATAATTACATAGACTATGGAGCATACAATGTATAGAGCAGACAATAGGGATATGGATAATTACATACAGCGACAATGGGGACATGGATAGAGACAGACATAGGTGATATGGATAATACATACAGACAGACATGGGAACATGATAGAGACAGAACAATAGGGATATGGATATACATACAACAGACATGGGAACAATGATAGACGCACATAGGGTATGGATAATTACATACAGACACATGGGAACATGGATAGAGACAGACATAGGGATAGTATAATTACATACAGACAGACATGGGAAATGGATAGACAGACATGGGGATATGGATATTACTAGACAGATGGGAACATAGATAGAGACAGACATAGGGATATGGATATTACATCAGACAATATGGGAACACTGATAGAGACGCTAGCGATTGGATAATTACATACACAGACACTAGGAACATGGATAGAACAGACACATATAGGATAGGAAATGATCAGACAGACAACACATGATAGAGACTGATAAAGAAACAAGACATAATACAAAACAGCCATACAGCATTGTATTATAATGTTCGGACCCGTGCAGTTTAACACTTCATAGCTATAGACAACCACTGTCTGCACTCCAATCAGAATGCACTATGGCTTTTTGCTAGCGCGCTTCCTTTAACGGTTCCTAGTTTATGCCCTTGTTGCCGTTACAGTGAAATTGTGGATTCTCCACTTGTTTTTTGTTTTTTAATCAGCTTTGACATATGACCTCAGAAAATTTGCTTCCTAGACTGACATTTGGGATTGTATTTCACATGACATTATCATCCGACTCCGGCTCCGCTTTCCCGTCTCAGATAATGTGTTGCTGTGTTCTCTTCCTACTACTGTCAGTTCTACAGAATGTAAAGGAAACTGGCGCCCACCTTCTCGCCAGGTACAACAGGACCGCAGGCACTGGAGATCCCCCACTAACAGGTAACACACAAGAGAGAAAATAGTGTGGGAGCTCAATCCAAATGACAGAAAGCTGCAAGCCAAGTGTCAATATCAGTTGACGAGATAGACTAGAGACTGCCAGGCTGTTACAATTACACAGAAAGTCAAGTAATATATACTTACTTACTTACCTTACTTACTTACTTACATTATTACTACACTGCAGATTTGTCATTCTAGATCAGTGACAAATATTGTTTCAAGATGAATATCTTGAATTCTCCATTCAGGAGAGACAAACACAACAATCCTATAGATAATTATATGTAAACGTGTACATGGTCTGACAGCTACTGGAACCGAGAGGGAATCACACCACACATAAGACCGGATGACTAGGCGCTAGGTGGCATTACCGGAAGGACACACAATCCTTGGCTTAGGAGTATAAAAAACAAAACACATTGAATATACCAACTTTACTTAGCTAGGATATAATCAACAGGTTGAATATACCAACTTTATTTAGCTAGGATATAATCAACAGGTTGAATATACCAACTTTATTTAGCTAGGATATAATCAACAGGTTGAATATAACCAACTTATCTTAGCTAGGATATAACTCAACAGTTGAATATACCAACTTTAACTTAGCTAGGATATAATCAACAGGTTGAATATACCAACTTTATTTAGCTAGGATATAATCAACAGGTTGGAATTACAACTTGATTAGCTTAGGATATAATCACAGGTGTTGAATAACAACTATGATCTAATCACTACATGGAATATCTTTCTTAGGATATAATTAACGCGTTGAATAGATCAACTTTATTTAGATAGGATATAATCAACACGTCGAAAAGGCCAACCTTATTTGTCTAGAATATAATCAACACGTTGAATACACCAACTTTTAGATAGGATATAATCAACACGTTGAATAGACCAACCTTATTTGTCTAGAATATAATCAACACGTTGAATACACCAACTTTATTTAGATAGGATATAATCATCACATTCAATAGACCAACTTTATTTAGATAGGATATAATCAATACGTTGAATAGACCAACTATTAGAATTTAATCAACACTGAATCTACCAACTTTGTCTAGATATAATCAACACGCTGAATACACAACTTTATTTAGATAGGATATAATCAACAGGTTAAATATATCAACTTTATTAATATAGGATACAATCAACACGTTGAATAGACCAACTTTATTTAGATAGGATATAATCAGAACTTTGAATATACGAACTTTATTTGGCTAGGATATAATCGACACGTTGAATACACCAACTTTATTTAGATGGGATAAAATCAACACGTTGAATATACTAACTTTATTTAAGAAGGCAATAATAATCAGCAAGCTCCAATTTACAGAATGGTGTCTGGACCTCCTCTTAAGAGAAATTATTAAATGTGGGTAGAAATTACATCCATCGCCTATGGGTCATTTATCTTAGGGACACACTAAATCAGAGTCTTAAAGGGGCAGCACCATCATTTTCCCCGTAACAGTAAAAAAAAAACCCTGATCTTCTGTACAAGAAAAAAATGCAGTCCTTGTACCCATTTACTCTCTTTATTACAGGCTTAAAGTATCCACAAAATCCAGTGAGTGGTGGGACTTATGTCCAAGTGCACCCAGAATTAGTGTCCAAGGGGCCAAATTCTGCAATGGCACTTATATAGCAAACAGCATCCCCTTCAGGAGAATTTTATATATATATATATATGTGTATAGTGCCCCAGCACCATCTCATCTTATGGTCTCAGGTTACATCATATCGAGCTGAAAAAAAGGAAAGAAAACCCAGAGTGAGACATGAACCTTTGTAAAGAGAAGGGCGAAGAGTAAAAAAAAGAGTTTTCTGCTTACAAGATCTTCCACATCCTCCTCCTCCTCTGTTGCTTCTTCTTTTCCTTTCTCATTTTTCTGTGCTATAAACTACAACAAGATTAAAATAATGTCAGCCCAGTGAACCTTGAAACTGGCAACCCCTGTACCCTGGGATTGAAGCACTGTACCCTGGGATTGAAGCACTGTACCCTGGAACTGATGCACCCTGTACCCTGGGATTGAAGCACTGTACCCTGGGATTGAAGCACCCTGTACCCTGGGATTGAAGCACTGTACCCTGGGATTGAAGCACTGTACCCTGGAACTGACGCACCCTGTACCCTGGGATTGAAGCACTGTACCCTGGAACTGACACACCTTGTAGCTTGGAACTAGCACGCCCTATATCTGGAGATTAGCGCGCCCTGCAATCTGGGAGTGACACACCCTGTACCCTGGGACTGGCGCCCTGTACTCTGGGTTTGATACAAGGGATGACTGAATCTTTAAACACAGACCGATATGGTCACATGGATAGAGACAGACATAGGGATACTGCTAATTACATACAGACAGATTGGGGACATGATAAAGACAGACAGGATTAGAGTACATACATAAACAGACATAGGAACTGATTAAGACAGACCATAGGGATATGATAATACATCAACAGACATGGACATGAGATACAGGCGTCAGGGATTGATATTAACATACAACAGACGACATAGGACACTGGGAATAGAGGCAGCACATAGGGATATGGATAATTACATACAGCACGACATGGGGACATGGCTAGAGACAGACATAGGATATAGATATTACATCAGACAACATGGTAACATGGAAGAGACCATAATAGGATATGTATTACACAGACAGATAGGGGAAAGATAGGACACGACCGATAGGGATAATTACATACAGACAGACATGGGGCACATGGACTAGAGACAGACATAGGGATCGGATAATTACATAACAGGCACGGGGACATGGGATAAAGACAACATAGGGATATGGATAATAGTACTACAGACAGACGTGGGGAAACATGGATAAGACAGACATGTATTGGATTAATTACATCAGACATACTGGGAACTGGATAAGACAGCATATGGGATAGGATATTAAACTTACCAGACAGATATGGGAAAATGGTGATGAGACAGACATAGTATAATTCAACGACATGGAACAGGATACACAGACGGAATTGATCATCAGTGGGACATGGATAAAGACAGACATAGGGAGTATGGATATTACTACAGAAAAACCAGTAGGACATGGTAAGACATACTGGATATGTACTACAGACAACAGGCGATAATACGATGGGATATAGATTACAACCCGACAGATATGGGAACATGGAGAGACTTGGAAGAACACATTACAGACATAGGGAGATAACAGACTAGGATAATACACTACAGATCATGAATCGTCGGAACAGCATGGGATATGATGCATACGACGATATGGGACAATAGCCACTGGGTATAAGTATTACATCGATCAACATACATGATACACCGGATATGGGAAATCATGACTATGAAGGATGACGGCCAGGGACATGGATATAGTAGACATGATAGAGGCAGACATCGTAGATGACTACACAGACATTGGGTACATTGATAGAACGACAAGAAACATAAGCGTTACATGATATCACACAAACAGAGATGGAACATGTATACAACGACGAATATGAAGGGATAACTGATAATTACATACAGACAGAATGGGAATGGATAAGACCAGACATAGGATATATAATTACATACGCATGAGGACTGGATAGAGACAGGACTTAGCAGACTAGATAATGAATAATTTTTAACCTACAGACAGACATGTGGAATGGACTAACAGGACTAGGATATGATCTAATTACATACAGCAGACATAGAACCTGTATAAGCGAGCCATAGGGATTATGATATTCAATACAACAGACATGGGAACATGGAAAGACAGACTAGGATAGGATATATACATAAGACAGTACATGGGAACATGGATAGAGACAGACCATAGGGATATTGATACATCCCAACAGATATGGGGTGAGCACTGAATATAATACAAGACAACTTGAGGTGAGAAAGTATGGATAATTTACCATACAGAGACATGGGGACTGGATAAAGACAGACATAGGGATATGAAATTACAATACAGACAGAAGTGGGAACATGGATACAGACGACATAGGGATATGGATAATTACAATCACAGACAAATGGGAACGATGCGTAAGACAACATAGGGATATGGCATAATTACATACAAGCGTATGGAGCACAAATGATAAGCAGAACAATAGGGCATTGATAATTAGTACAGGACATACCTGGTACAAGATAGAGACAGACATAGGGATATTGGAGATTATGACATGACAAGACATGGGAACATGGATAGAACAGACAATAGGGATATGGAATATACATCACGACAGACATGGGAACAGATGATAGACACACATAGGGTATGGTAATTTACATACAGACATCATGGAACATGATAGAGACGACATAGGATGATAATTAGCACATACAGACAGACATTAAATGGATACAGTGTGAAGGTCAGATGGGATAGATAGAACAGACATAGGGGATATGGATACTACATCCAGACAGATATGGGAACATGAAGAGCCGCTGAGGATTGGATATTACAAATACAGACAGACATGGGACATGATCGAGACAGACCATAAGGGATAGGATAATACATACATACCGACTTGGACATGGATAGATACAGACTAGGGATATGGATAGTTACATCAGACAGACATGGGAACAGATATCGAACTACATAGGGGATATGGCTACTTACCTACAACAGACATGTGAACATGGATAGATACAGACATAGGGATGGATATTACTACAGACAGCCTGGTAAAATGGAACAGACATGGGGATATGGATAATTCCATAGACAGAATGGGAACATAGATGATAAAGACATAGGGATCTGGATCATTACATACAGACAGATATGGGAACAACGGATAGAGCAGACATCGCGATTGGATAATTACATACAGACAGACAGGGAACATGGATAGACAGACACTATAGAAGAATGTTCAGACACAGACAACACATGAAATATACTGATAAAGAAACAAGACCTAATCAACGCCAATCCAGCATTGTAATTATAATTTCGACCAGTGCAGTTTAACATCTTCATAGCTATAGACAACACCTGTCATCATGCTCCACTCAGAAATGCACTATGGCTTTTTTTGCTACATGCTCGCTTCCTTTACGGTTCCTAGTTTTAATTCCCTTGTTGCCTGTTACAGTAGAATTGTGGATTCTCCCGTTTATTTTTTGTTTTTTAATTCAGCTTTGACGATGACCTCATAAAATTGCTTCCCCGTCCAACGACATTGATGGTATTGTAGTATACAGTGTAGTATAGTACAGTATAGTACACCAAGAGGAAATGGAGAAGAGGCGTTGCTAGCATTAGATACAGAGTAAGTTTGGTTAGAGAGATAGAAACCAGGATGTCACTTCATTCCGAATGCCCAAAGTGTGAAGTATAAAGATTGTGTGAGAACCTTTAGCAGATTTATACTGCAAGAAATATCTTTATTGCATGCAACATGTTTCGGAGCATTCAGCATGATATAGGAGCACGTTAGCTCTGAAACATGTTGCACGCAATACATGTATGCATGTTACCGTTTCACTGTCATTGCCAGAATAGATACGGGCTAATTAACCCTTTCAGCATATGGGATATTTAACCTTTTTGCTGCCACCATCGGTAAGGATATGGGCCTTTTAAGATATTGACTATTAACCACTGACAGCAATGGTATTTATTATTGAGCTATTTTGCTGCCACTTCCAGCAAGGACAGTCCAAACTCTTCCTGTCTGTAAATTGGTTAAATATTTAATTTAAAACCTGGTACTAAAAACTGGTGTAATCTGAAACCCTAACCCTGCAGGGAAAGGATTTAAAACCTTTTTATGCTTTCAGCAAGGATACGGACTATTTAACCCTCCAGGCTACTACGAGCACATGGACTATTTACCCTGACCATATTACTATCCCTACAACAGCAGAAGGCAGCCGCATGTAGCAGATCCATTAACACTGGGTCCTGTTCTGTTCCTTATATGCACACACAGGTTCATGTAGAACCTGACAGAATATTGTGGTACATGCCGCACAGAATGTCATTCTATGTATGACATACAATAACTCCCTGTGGTCTTGTTAAGGCTTCACACTGGGCACATTCTACAGCACTACTGATCTGATAACTTTCTACTTCAAATACAATGTGTAGATATTTATATAAAAGGATCTAGAAATATTCCCACCAGGGGACGGTTTAATGGGCACATTACATTGCAGGGTGGAGGAACCTTTCAAGAATTCACATAAAAACCAGGCAGGTGATCTGTATGAAGAGATTTAAAAGGAAATGACATGTGTACAACACGGACAAAGACAGACATGGGAACATAGATAGAGACAGACATAGGGATATGGATAATTACATACAGACAGACATGGGAACATGGATAGAGACAGACATAGGGATATGGATAATTACATACAGACAGACATGGGAAAATGGATAGACAGACATGGGGATATGGATAATTACATAGACAGATATGGGAACATAGATAGAGACAGACATAGGGATATGGATAATTACATACAGACAGATATGGGAACACGGATAGAGACAGACATAGCGATATGGATAATTACATACAGACAGACATAGGAACATGGATAGAGACAGACACATATAGGAAGATGATTCAGACAGACAACACATGAATAGAGACTGATAAAGAAACAAGACATAATACAAACAGCCAATACAGCATTGTATTATAATGTTCGGACCCAGTGCAGTTTAACACTTCATAGCTATAGACAACACCTGTCATGCATGCTCCAATCAGAATGCACTATGGCTTTTTGCTACATGCTCGCTTCCTTTAACGGTTCCTAGTTTTATGCCCTTGTTGCCTGTTACAGTGAGAATTGTGGATTCTCCACTTGTATTTTTGTTTTTTTAATTCAGCTTTGACATATGACCTCAGAAAATTTGCTTCCTAGACTGACATTTGGGATTGTATTTCACATGACATTATTACATCCGACTCCGGCTCCGCTTTCCCCGTCTCAGATAATGTGTTGCTGTGTTCTCTTCCTACTACTGTCAGTTCTACAGAATGTAAAGGAAACTGGCGCCCACCTTCTCGCCAGGTACAACAGGACCGCAGGCAGCTGGAGATCCCCCCACTAACAGGTAACACACAAGAGAGAAAATAGTGTGGGAGCTCAATCCAAATGTACAGAAAGCTGCAAAGCCAAGTGTCAATATCAGTTGACGAGAGACTAGAGACTGCCAGACTGTTACAATTACACAGAAAGTCAAGTAATATATTACTTACTTACTTACACTTACTTACTTACTTACACTTACTTACTTACACTGCAGATTTGTCATTCTAGATCAGTGACAAATATTGTTTCAAGATGAAAATCTGCTTGAATTCTCCATTCAGGAGAGACAAACCAACAATCCTATAGATAATATTATATGTAAACGTGTACATGGTCTGACAGCTACTGGAACCGAGAGGGAATCACACCAACACATAAAGACCGGATGACTAGGCGCTAGGTGGCATTACCGGAAAGGACACACAATCCTTGGCTTAGGAGTATAAAAACAAAACACATTGAATATACCAACTTTACTTAGCTAGGATATAATCAACAGGTTGAATATACCAACTTTATTTAGCTAGGATATAATCAACAGGTTGAATATACCAACTTTATTTAGCTAGGATATAATCAACAGGTTGAATATACCAATCTTACTTAGCTAGGATATAATCAACGGTTGAATATACCCAACTTTACGTAGCTAGGATAGGATATAATCAACAGGTTGTAATAAACCAACTTTATTTAGCTAGGATATAATCAACAGGTTGAATATACCAACTTTATTTAGCTAGGATATAATCAACAGGTTGAATATACAAACTAGGATATAATCAACACATTGAATATACTTTACTTAGGATATAATTAACGCGTTGAATAGATCAACTTTATTTAGATAGGATATAATCAACACGTCGGAAAGAAAGGCCAACCTTATTGTCTAAATATAATCACAACGTTGAAACTACACCAACTTTAGATAGGATATAATCAACAGTTGAATAGACCAACTATTTGTCTAGATATAATCAACACGTTGAATACACCAACTTATTTAGATAGGATATAATCATCACAATTCAATAGACCAACTTATTTAGATAGGATATAACAATACGTGAATAGGACCAACTATTAGAAGTAATCAACACTGAATCTACCAATTTGTCTAGATATAATCAACACGCTGAATACACAACTTTATTTAGATAGGATAATCAACAGGTTAAATATACAACTTTATTAATATAGGATACAATCAACAGTTGAATAGACCAACTTTATTTAGATAGGATATAATCAGAAACTTTGAATATACGAAACTTTATTTGGCTAGGTGGCTAGATAATCGACACGTTGAATACACCAACTTTAGTGAGGAATTAAAATCAACACGTTTATGAGATATACTAACTTATTTAAGAAGTGCAATGAATAATAGAAGACTCCAATTACAAGATGGGGTCTGGACCTCCTCTTAAGGAAAATTATAAATGTTGGGGTATAAGGAATGTAGAAATTACATCCATCGCCTATGGGTCATTTATCTTAGGGACACACTAATCAGAAGTTTAAAGAAGGGCAGCCACCATCATTTTCCCGTAACAGTAAAAAAAAAAACCGATCTCTACTGTACAAGATAAAAATGAGTCCTTGACCCATTTACTCCTCTTATTACAGGCTTAAAGTATCCAAAAATCCAGTGAGTGGTGGGACTTATGTCCAAGTGACACCCAGAATTAGTGTCCAGAGGGGCCAAATTCTGCAATGGCACTTATATAGCAAACAGCATCCCCTTCAGAGGAGAATTTTATATATATATATATATGTGTATAGTGCCCCAGCACCATATCATCTTATGGTCTCAGGTTACATCATACGAGCTGAAAAAAAGGAAAGAAACCCAGAGTGAGACATGAACCTTTGAAAGAGAAGGGCGAAGAGTAAAAAAAGAGTTTCTGCTTACAAGATCTCCACATCCTCCTCCTCCATCTGTTTGCTTCTTCTTTTCCTTTCTCATTTTCTGTCTATAATACAACAAGATTAAAATATGTCAGCCAGTGAACTTGATAAACTGGCACCCTGTACCTGGGATTGAAGCACTGTACCCTGGGATGAAGCACTGTACCCGGGAAACTGATGCACTGTACCCTGGGATGAAGCACTGTACCCTGGGATTGAAGCACCACTGTACCCGCGGATTGAAGGCACTGGATACCCTGGGATTGAAGCACTGTACCTGGAACTGGCACCCTGTACCCTGGGAGTGAAGCATGACCCTGGAACTGACACACCTTGTGACTTGGAACTAGTCAGCGCCCTATTACTGGAGATAGCGCGCCCTGCAATCTGGGTGTGATCACACCTGTACCAACTGGGACTGGCGCCCTGTACTCTGGGGTTTGATACACCTGTGACCTGGGTTTGATACACCCTGTACCCTGGGACTGGCGCCCTGTACTCTGGGTTTGATACACCCTGTACCCTGGGTTTGATACACCCTGTACCCTGGGACTGGCGCCCTGTACTCTGGGTTTGATACACCCTGTACCCTGGTGTGTGATAACCTGGTTAACCCATGGGTTGATACACCCTGTACTCCTGGGACTGGCGCCCTGTACTCTGGGTTTGATACACCTGTACCCTGGGACTGGCGCCCTGTACTCGGGTTTGAACACACTGTACCCTCGTGGTTTGATACACCCTTGTACCCTGGGCGGAGCCCTGTACTCTGGGTTTGATACACCCTGTACCCTGGGTTTGATACACCCTGTACCCTGGGACTGGCGCCCTGTACTCTGGGTTTGATACACCCTGTACCCTGGGAACTGTAAACGCACATAACAAAAAAGATTTTAAGTCTTTGCCCTCCATTTGTATTATTCACAGGGAGGTGATAACGCTTATTCTCACCTCCCTGTGAATAATATTTTGCTCAGGGGACCGGGAACTTACCTTCGCTCCGCTCGCAGCCGCTCCTGCTCTAACCACCGCTGTCCCGACCATGCGCGCTCTCTTAGGCGCATGCGCGCCAATACAAGAGATAGGGCGTGCGATCGGGACAGAACAGCTGTTCTGTGCAGAAGCGGCTGCGAGCAGAGCGGAGCGAAGGTAAGTTCCCGGTCCCCTGAGCAAAATATTATTCACAGGCAGGTGAGAATAAGCGTTCTCACCTCCCTGTGAATAATACAAACAGAGGGCAAAGACTTAAAATCTGGAGTTTACAGTTCCTTTAAATATAATCTGGTCCTTACCAGGTTCTATAATGATTATAATGATATAAACAAGTCAACTGTTCCTTTAACAAACCTCGAGACGCAGAAGATGTCGTTTTCTAAGTTTTTGCAATTTTCGGGAGCATTGGAGTGAATTTTTTGTCCTCCCATGGGAAGATTGTGCTGAATGTGAATAACATTTTTTAGATTGTTTGGAAATTGCCTGCAGCCCCTCCATACACTGCATTGATATATTTTGGCCAATTTGGGGAATTCAATCAAATTAATTTTACTGTAAATACTTTTCAATAGGCCAATCGATAGACCAATCAATATCACTGATCGGGCAAGACAAAAAAAATCCGTTGACCCCATCTTCCATAGTTTTCAAGCTGAAAGTTTTTCCGATTGGAATTCAACTGTTTCACCCATTGGCCCCTGTATGGCTAGCTCACTACCCCTTCCCAGACTGACTGTCAGGAACAATGGTCTCTCGGTGTCTTTCCCTGTTAGTTTCATGATAACACACACCTCTGAATGTTCCTCACCAGCAAACCGACAACTTCTCCTTTTATAGATGTGTCCCATTGCGGAGGAGCAATAAATCAATGGCATGTGATTTGTGGCCTCTGCCTGCTATTTACCCTATGAATTCCTATGGAGAGGGTGTGGTTAGATACAGTGTCTGCATTTATTTGTTTTGTGCCTTCATATGGATAAACTTTAGAGGGTTAAAAAGGAGGTGGAAAAGGTTGGACTGATGGACATGTGTCTTTTTCCACCTCAATTACTAGTTACTATGAACAGTAGAGCAGTTCTCATGTTTTCCCCATTCACTCCTTCATTCATCCTTCTCATCTATGCATTAGTTCATTTATTCATTCAGCAGGTTCCCGGGCTCTCCTACCAGCTTGGCCTCATCAGCAGTGATTGAGCTGGATCTGGATTCCTCGCATGTGATCAGGAAAATGTCATCTTGCAAGTGAAGACAAAGGATAAAGACATTTCTGAGCTCAAAACCAGTAACCAAGCGAATCGCTCTATAATTAATCCACTGCCATTTAGTTTTATTGAAGAATGGGGAGGTAAAGGAGCTGGGTGTGTGATTGAAATAGGACTACGAGTCCGTCGGACCTGTCAGACTACGTGATGGAGGATCGAGCGATCGGGTAAGTACATTAACTTCTCTCCGGCTCTGCAGTTTTATTGAAGAACTGGAGGTAAGCACAGCTCCCCTACCTCCCGTTCTTCAATAAAACAAATGGCGAGTTTTTCTTTGATAGTAGAACGATCTGTTCTATCACCGAGTTCCACACTCGTCAGCACATTGCAGCTTAAAACTTTTCTGAAAGGTCTGATCAACTTTTGTCTAAAATTCTTTTTATTTGTCGACACAATTATTCATATCAAACATGAAACATGATGCAATATACAGTATTATTGTACATATTAAATTGTGGGTCTAACACACCATCATGTAACATATGACTTGGGTTGGCATGCAGCCTGTTTATAGATTATCTTACAGAAAGCAATGGATTTATTCTAAACTAGAACTAAACGCCGACTACTAGCGATTAAATAGTTATATACTCTGCCTCAAACAAATACCCACTAGAAACACCTTATCACTCATAGTGCTAGCTGTGTGTGGCATCCTTATGTAAAAATGCCCTTTTCACACGTATACGCATCACACACCCCCTGTACACCAGTTCGCGTCTGCATGTCCCGGAGTGGGTGATCTATCTGAAGGTATACGGACACCCCCTCCGACGTAGAGGTCTCGAACCAATGGCGGGCAAATATTCACTCTAGTAGATTTGACACCACAGACGCTTGGGGCTATTCCAATAAGGGAAATGAAAAGGTATAAATATTTAAATGGAGGGTTATAGAAACAAGGGGAAAAAAGAATGGGATGGAGAAGGGAATTGTTTTTAGTTAACGTAGTGGTAGAGAACAATAGATAACAACATAGTAGTAGTAGTCCCTTGCACCTAGCTAGAACAATTTAGTTGGGGGGAGAACAATGGTGGAGGCCATATCGCAAACCTAAATAAAGGAAACCCCAGTTCGTTTATGTGTTTTGATTTTTTTTCACATTTTTTTGTTCCCGATGCACTTTTTGTGTGTGTATAATTGAGTGTGTCCACAATTGTTTGTTTTTATGTATAGACACATACTGTAGTTTTAGTACCTGCATTTACTGGCTCAAATTATTTTGCTTCCAGCATATTTTTTTATTCCCATTATGTTTTAGAAAATTGTAACCAGACTGGGGACTTTTTTCATTGTATGGATGGAAATGTGGATGTGTGACCACAAAATATATGGAAAGAGGTTTCAAAATAATATCCAAAATATTCTATAGACAACATTGAGC
Source organism: Hymenochirus boettgeri (assembly GCA_019447015.1). Lineage (NCBI taxonomy): Eukaryota > Metazoa > Chordata > Amphibia > Anura > Pipidae > Hymenochirus > Hymenochirus boettgeri. The sequence continues at coordinate 36,127 of JAACNH010001566.1, read as the reverse complement.
CTTCTTCCACAGGTGGCTCACAGGGACAAAACGTCCCGGAACTCATAGACAAAGCAATAAATAATACAATATATTACATTAGCAACCAAAATACAATGGAGCACAGTGGAGGAAAAACAAACACTAGAACTAACAAAGATAATTAACAGAACCAACTCTATAATGAAAATGAAGAACTTCCACGTGCTCCAAGATACCACTACAAATAGTTACCAGGGTCTGGACACATGGACCACCAGGAATACTCCATAAACCTACCATTTTAATAGGCTGAGGAGAGATCAATAGAGCAAAACAAAACTGGGTGATAAAAATAGTAAGTTACGCTTGTAAGGGTGGAAACGCAAGGGGACAAACTCAAAATAAGATAATGAAACAAGCAGTAATGTCGGTTTTACTTATCACGTATTTATTTATTTTTATTTATATACAAACACTATGTCATTGTATAAGTTATGAAAGACTCGATATGATTTAGAATGTTATATGTTTTAATTGTTATACAATAAGCAAATATTTGTGAATGTCAACAAATATGCATACCAATATTAAGACAAACTTAAACAATAAAAAATTGAACACTAAAAATTAATTAAGTTTCTAGAACCTGTCTAGTGTAGCCACAAAGGTTCACTCCCAGGGGTACATAACCATCAGACATCCTGTATTAATCTTTAATCTCACTCATACCAGCGTTTCAACACTTTGGGGTATTTTATGTTACCGTATATACTCGAGATAAGCCGAGGTTTTAGGTTAAAAATCAAAACTAAAAATCCTGCCTCGGCTTATACTCAGAAGTCACAAGGACACTTACCATTTAATCCAGAAGCAGCCGCGAGTCAGGCCGGCAGTTCCCAGTAGTCTTCGCACGGTTGCGCGATGTCATCGCGCAGCCGCGAAGCAGTATACTGGGAAACTGCCGGCCTGACTCGCGGCTGCTCTGGATTGCGGCAGCGGCAGAGAGAAGAAGAGTGAAGACCCGGTACGGTAAGTGATTGGAACATGGATTTTTTATTTGTAGTAACATTTTGTTCTTTTTATGGTTTTGAATTTATTTGGATTATACCATACAGAACAGAATGCGCGTTAAATGATAGAGACAGACATAGGGATATATGGATGCATATATAATTACATACAGACAGACACTGGGAAAAATGGATAGAGACAGACATGGGGATATGAATTTTAATACATCAGAAAGATATGGGAAATGGAAAGAGACCGCATGGGGATATATGAATTAATATTACACACAGACGAGTATGGGAACATGGATGAGACAGAAGACATGGCGGGATATGAAGTAATTAATACAGACAGAGATTGTATGAACATGGATTAGAGACAGACATCAGAAATAGGGATATGAATAATTACATACAGACAGAAGATGGGGAAAAGGAACATGGATGATAGGAGACAGAACAGACATAGGGATATATGGATAATTAAATTACAGACAGACATGGAAACATGGTGATTAGAGACAGGCTTAGGGATAGGAATTAATTACATAACAGACAGACATGGAAATGGATAGAGACAGACTCGGGATATGGATAATTACATAAAGACAGACATGGTGAACAGGGCTAGAGCCAGACATGGGGATATTGAATAATTACATTCAGACATGGGGAACTGATAGAGACAGACAAGGGATATGAATAATTACCACAAAACAGATAGGGAACATGGATAGAGACAGACAGGGGATATGAAATAATTACATACAGACAGTAGGGGAACAGGGATTATAGAGACAGGACATCCATAGGGATATGGTAATTACACACAGACAGAAATGGGAACATGGATAGAGACAGCCATAGGGGGATATGGATAATTCATCAGACAGGACCTGGCGAACAAGGATAGAGCAGGATTCTAGGGATATGAATAATACATAGACAGATATGGGAAACATAGATTAGAGACAGACATAGGGATATGAAATAATTAATACAGACAGATATGGGACATGGATAGAGACAGAATAGGGGTTATGGATAATTACATACAGACAGAACATGGGAAACATGGATAGAGACAGACATAGGGATATGGAAATTACATACAGACAGACATGGGAACATGGATAGAGACAGACATAGGGATGATGGATAATTACACACAGACCGATAGGGGAACTAGATAGAAGCAGACATAGGGATATGGATAATTAATACAGACAGACATAGAAAGCATGGATAAAGACAGACATCGGGATATGGACAGTGTACATACAGACAGACTAATGGGGAGACATGGATAAAGACAGACATCGAGGATATAGCAATACATAACAGACAGACATAAGGAAAATGGATAAAGACAGACATAGGGATATGATATTACAGTAACAGAAAGACATGGGGACATGGATCGACAGGATTAGGGATATGGATAAACAGACAGACAGACATAGGAACAGGGATTAGAGGCAGAATAGGGATTATTGGATAATACACACAGACAGACATTGGGGACATGGATAGAGACAGAATATGGGATATGGATAATTACACAAAGACAGCTATCGGGAAACATGGATTAGAGAGACAGACAAATATGGATAATTAACATACAGAACAGACATGGGGACATGGATAGAGACTCAAGACATAGGGATATATGGATAATTACATACAGACAGAAATGGGAACATAGGATAGAGGACAGACATAGGGATAAATGGATAATTAACACACAGACAGATATGGGAACATGGTGGAGAGAGACAATCCGAATATGGATAATTACATACAGACAGACATCGGGGACAGGATAGAGACAGACATAGGGATAGGATAATACATACAGCATGGGACATGGATAAAGACAGACATAGGGATATGGATAATTACATACAGACAGGCGTGGGAACATGGATAAAGACAGACATAGGGATATGGGATATATTACAGTACAGACAGACATGGGGAACATGGATATATAAAGACAGCATAGGGATATGGATAATTACATACAGACAGACCATGGGAACATGGATATAGATAAAGACCACATACGAATATGATTCATACATACAGACAGACATGGAGGACATGGATAGAGACAGACATAGGGATATGGATAATACATACAGGCACATGGGGAACAGGATAAAGACAGACAATAGGGGATAGGGATAATTACATACAGCAGGGCGTGGGAACAGATAAAGGAAGACATGGGATATGGATAATACATACAGACAGACATGGGAACATGGGGATTTAAAGACAGGAACATAGGGATATGGATAATTACATACAGACAGATATGGGAAACATGGATATAGAGACAGACATAGGGGAAGGATAATACATACAGACAGACATGGGGACATGGATTAGAGACGACATAGGGGAATGGATAATTCATACAGGCATGGGGAAATGGATTAATTAAGGCCAGATCATAGGGATATGGATAATTACATTACAGACAGACATGGGAAATGGATAGAGACAGACTCAGAAATAGGGATAGGGATAATTACATACAGACAGGGACATGGAACATAGATAGAGACAGACAATAGGGATTGGATAATTACAGTACAGAAGATATGGGAACATAGATGAGACCGACCTAGGGTATGCGATACATTACATACAGACAGACCTAAGGAAACATTGGAATAGAGGACACAGAGAGACAGCAACATAGGGATATGGATAAGTAATGACAGACAGATAATGGGAAACATAGATAGAGACAGACCATAGGGATGGATATGGATAATTACATAACAGACAGAAATAGGAAACATGGATAGCGGCCAGACATAGGGATCTGGGATAATTACAAACAGACAGACATGGGGACATGTGACTAATACGACATTATAATTTGATAGACCAGGGATTAGGGATACTGGATTCACTAATTACATCAGTACAGGACATAGGAGGAACATGCGATTGGATAGAGGCAGAGCTCATCGCAGCACCAGCAGCAGACATCATAGGGGATTGGATTATGGGCAAATTATAATTACACCACCAGACAGACCATGGGGACATGGATAGAAGAGACAGGGAACATGAGGGATTGGAATAATTACACACAGACAGATATGGAGAAGAAACATGGATAGAGAGGAGACATACAAAATATGGATAATATACATACAGGACAGGACATGGGGGACAGGGGATATAGAGAACATCCAGACATGAGGGGATATAGATATTCACATACAGACAGGACATTGGGCGACATGGGAGTAGAGACAGGGACACCAGACATGAGGGGATATGGATAATTAGTCACACAGACAGATATGGCGAAAATTGATAGACACACATACGCATATGGTATACATACAACAGGACATTTGGGACATGGATTAGAGAAGACAAGGGATATGGGGATATTTGATAATTACATACAGCATGGGACATGGGATCATAAAGACAGACTAGGTTGATATTGCGAGAATTACATACAGGACAGGCGTTGGGAAAATGGATTAATAGACCAGACATAGGGATATGGATAATACATACAGAAAGGCGTGGGGAACATGGATAAAGACAGAACCTAGGGACTGGCTAATTACCAACAGAAGGACATGGAACATGATATATAATAAAGACAGACATAGGGATATGGAAATTACATACCGACGATATGGGAACATGGATGGATAGTGATAGAAGGACAGGACAATCGGGATATTTTTAATATTCTTTTGTCTTTTTTTTTTTTTGTTTTTTTTTTTTTTCTTTTTTGATTAAATTTTATAATTTTTCTTATCTATTATTTCATATTTATATTTATTTTTTATTTCCCGATTTATATGGATAATTACATACAGACAGACATGGGGCATGGATAGAGACAGACATCGGGATATGGATAATTACATACAGGCATGGGGACATGGATAAAGACCGAATAGGGATATGGATAATTACATACAGACAGACGTGGGAACATGGATAAAGACAGACATAGGGATATGGATAATTACATACAGGACACCCCCCCCTGGACATGGGGGAACATGGATAAAGACAGACATAGGGAATGGATAATACATACAGACAGATATGGGAACTGGATAGAGAAGACATAGGGATATGGATAATTACATACAGGACAGACATGGGGAACATGGATGTAAACAGACAGGGATATGGATAATAAACATAACAGCCAGATATGGGGAACATGGATTAGAGGGACAGACATAGGGATATGGATAATTACATAGACAGACATAGGGGACATGGATAGAGACAAACATAGGATATTGGATATTACATAAAAGACAGACATGGGGACATGGCATAGAGACAGACCATTTTTTGTTAGGGGGGGGGGGGGGGGGGTATTAGTGGGGGGGGGGGGGCGGGTCGAGGGGGAGGGTGGATATGGATAATACATTAACAGCAGACCATGGGGACATGGATAGAGACAGACATAGGGATATGGATAATGACATACAGACAGACATTGGGAACATGGATAGAGACAGACCATAGGGTTATGGATAATATTAATACAGGGGACTAGATATGGGAAACATGGATAGAGACAGACATAGGGATATTATGGATATTAAACATACAGACAGATATGGGCACATGGATAGAGACAGACATAGGGATATGGATATTACATACAGACGACATGGGGACATGGATAGGAGACAGGAAATAGGGAGTATGTGGATAATTACATACAGACAGATAGGGAAACATGGATTAGAGGACCGACATAGGGATATGGATAATTACATCCAGACAGCACCGGGGGACATGGGATAGAGGACAGACATAGGGATATGGAGAATTACATTTTACAGAAAGACATGGGAACCATGGATAGAGACAGACATAGGGATAGGCTAATTAACATACAGACAGGCCATGGGAACATGGATAGAGACAGACATAGGGGATATGGATAATTACATACCGACATATGGGAACATGGATAGAGACAGACATAGGGATATGGATAATTACATACAGACAGGACATGGGGACATGGATAGAGCCAGAAATGGATATGGATAATTACATAGACAGACATGGAACATGGATAGAGACAGACATAGGGTTAGGATAATTACATACAGACAGACATGGGAACATGGGATAGAACAGACATAGGGATTGGTAATTACATACAGACAGGTGACATGGGGACAGGGATTAGAGACAGACATAGGGTTTCAGGAAATTACAACAGCCAGGACATGGGAACATGGATAAAGACAGAATAGGGTTATGGTAATTACATAAGGGAGGGACAATGGGAAAAGGATCAGAGACAGGCTAGGGATATGGATAATACATTACGACAGACATGGGAAAATGGATAGACAGACCTGGGGATATGGATAATTACATACAGACAGATATGGGAAACATGATAGAGACAGACATAGGGATGCATGGAAATACATACAGACAATTATGGGAACACCGGATAGAGACAGAATAGGGAATGGATAATTACATACAGACAGACATAGGAACATGGATAAAGGAAGACCACATATCGGAAGATTAGATGATTCAGACAGACAACACAGAATCGAGACTTATAAGAAACAAGACATAATACAACAGCCATACAGCATTGTATTATAATTTTCGGACCCAGTTGCCATGTTACACTCATAGCTATAACCACACCCTGTCATGCATGCGTCCAATCAGAATGCCTATGGCTTTTTGCTGACATGCTCGCTTCTTTAACGGTTCCTAGTTTTATGCCCTTTGCGTCTGTTACAGCTGAGGAAATTGTATGGATTCTCCACGTATTTTTGTGTTGTTTAATCAGCTTTGACATATGACCCTAGAAAATTTGCTTCCGATGGACATTTGGGATTGTATTTCACTGACATAGTTACCATCCGACTCCGCCCGCTTATCCTCGCCCGTCTCAGTTAATGTGTTGCTGGTTTCTCTTTTTCCTACTACTGTCAGTTCTACAGATATAAGGAAATGGCGACCACCTTTCCTCTCCATGTTACACGGACCGCAGGCCCTGAGATCCCCCCTAACAGGTACACACAAGAGAGAAAATAGTGTGGGACGCTCAATCCAAATGTACAGTGCAAAGCCAAGTGTACATATCAGTTGACGAGAGACTAGCAGACTGCCAGGTCTGTTACAATTACACAGAAGGTTCAAGTAATATTACTATTACTTACGTACTACACTTACTTACTTCCACTGCGATTTGTTTTTCTAATCAGTGACAAAGATGTTTCAATGAATATCTGTCTTGAATTCTCCATTCAGGTAGAGACCAACCAACAATCCCTATAGATAATAGTTAATGTAAAACTGTTACATGGGTCTGACAGCTCTGGAACCGAGAGGAATCCACCAACTATCATAAAGACCGGAGACTAGGCGCTACGGTTGCATTACCGAAAGGACACACAATCCTTGGTTAGGAGTATAAAAACAAAACACATTGAATATCCAACTTTACTTAGCTAGGTATAATCAACAGGTTGAATATACCAACTTATTTAGCTAGGATATAATCAACAGGTTGAAATATACCAACTTATTTTTAGCTAGGCTATAATAACAGGTTGAATATACCAAACTTACTTAGCTCGGATATAATCAACCGGGTTGAATATACCCAACTTTACTAGCTAGGATATAATCAACAGGTTGAATAAACCAACTTTATTGTTAGATAGGATATAATCAACAGGTGGAATATACCAACTTTATTTAGCTTAGGATATAATCAACAGGTTGAATATACAATAGGATATAATCAACACATTGATATACTTACTTAGGATAGAATTAACGCGTTGAATAGATCAAACTTTATTTAGATAGGATATAATCAACACGTCGAGAAAGGCCACCTTATTTGTCTAGAATTAATCACAACTTGAATACACCAACTTTAGATAGGATATAATCAACACGTTGAATAGACCAACTTATTTGTCTAGATATAATCAACACGTTGAAACACCAACTTATTTAGATAGGAATAATCATACACAATTCCAAGACCAACTTTATTTAGATGATATAACAATACGTTGATAGGACCAACTATTAGAATAATCAACACTGAATCTACCAACTTTGTCTAGATTATAATCAACACGCTGATAAACAACTTATTTAGATAGGATAATCAACAGGTTAAATATACAACTGTATTAATATAGGATACAATCAACAAGTTGAATAGACCAACTTTATTTAGATAGGATATAATCAGAACTTTGAATATACGAACTTTATTTGGTAGGAGTGATAATCGACACGTTGAATCACCAACTTTATTGAGATGGATTAAAATCATACCGTTGAATATACTAACTTATTTAAGAAGGCAAAATAATCAGCAAGCTCCAATTAATAGATGGGGTCTGGACCTCCTCTTAAGAGAAAATTATAAATTGGGGGTAGAAATTACATCCATCGCCTATGGGTCATTTATTTGAGGGACACACTAATCAGAGTTCTAAAGGGGGGCAGCACCATCATTTTCCCGTAACAGTAAAAAAAAAACCCCGATCTTGCTGTACAAGAAAAAAGGAGTCCTTGTACCCATTTACTCCCTCTTATTACAGGCTTAAAGTATCCACAAAATCCAGTGAGTGGTGGGACTTATGTTCCAAGTGCACCCGAATTAGTGTCCAAGGGGCCAAATTCTGCAATGGACACTTATATAGCAAACAGCATCCCCTTCAGGAGAATTTTATATATATATATATATGTGTATAGTGCCCCAGCACCATATCCATCTTATGGTCTCAGGTTACATCATACGAGCTGAAAAAAAGGAAAGAAACCCAGAGTGAGACATGACCTTTGAAAGAGAAGGGCGAAGAGTAAAAAAGAGTTTTCTGCTTACAAGATCTCCACATTCCTCCTCCTCTCTGTTGCTTCTTCTTTTCCTTTCTCTTTTCTGTACTATAAATACAACAAGATTAAAATATGTCAGCCCAGTGAACCTTGAAACTGGCAACCCCTGTACCTGGATTGAAGCATGACCCTGGGATTGAAGCACTGTACCCGGGGAAACTGATGCACTGTACCCTGGGGATTGAAGCACCCTGTACCCTGGGATGAAGCACTGTACCCGCGGATTGAAGCACTGGAGATACCCTGATTGAAGCACTTACCGGAATGGAACCTGTACCCTGGATGAAGCATGACCCTGGAACTGACACACCTTGTAGCTTGGAACTAGCACGCCCTATTACTGGAGATAGCGCGCCCTGCAAATCTGGGGTGACACACCCTTGTACCAACTGGGATGGCGGCCTGTACTTGGGTTTGTACACACGTACCTGGGTTTGATACACCCTGTACCCATTGGGACTGGCGCCCGAGTACTCTGGGTTTGATACAACTGTACCCTGGGTTGATACCCCTGCATGGGACGGCGCCTGTACCTGGGTTTTGATACACCCTTGTACACCTGTACCTGGGTTGTTGATCCGCCCTGTACTCTGGGTTTGATACACCCTGTACCCTGGGACTGGCGCCCTGTAACTCTGGGTTTGAACACACCTGTACCCTCGGGTTTGATACACCCTTGTACCCTGGGCCTGGGAGCCCTGTTACTCTGGGTTTGATACACCCTGTACCCTGGACTGGCGCCCTGTACTCGGTTTGATTCACCCGGACCTGGGACTGGCGCCCTGTACTCTGGGTTTGATACACCCTGTGTCCCTGGGAACTGTAACCGCACATAACAAAAAGATTTTAAGTATTGCCCTCCATTTGTATTATCAGGGGTGATAACGCTTATTCTCACCTCCCTGTGAATAATATTTTGCTCGGGGACCGGGAACTTACCTTCGACCTCCGTCGCCCGCTCCTGCTCTAACCACGCTGTCCGACCATGCGCGCTCTCTTAGGCGCATGCGCGCCAATACAAGAGATGGGCGGGTGCGTGACGAGGGACAGAAAACGCTGTCTTGTGCAGAAGCGGCTGCGAGCAGAGCGGAGCGAAGGGAAGTTCCCGGTCCCGAGCAAAATATATTCACAGGAGTGAGAATAAGCGTTCAAACACTCCCGTGAATAATACGAACAGAGGGCAAAGACTTTAAAATCTGGAGTTACAGTTCCTTTAAATATAATCGGGTCCTTACCAGTTCTATAATGATTAAATGATATAAACAAGTCAACTGTTTCCTTTAACAAAACCTCGAGACGCAGAAGAATGTAGTTTCTAAGTTTTTGCAATTTTCGGAGCATTGGGAGTGCATTTGTTTGTCCTCCCATGCGATGAAGATTGTGCTGAATGTGATAACATTTTTTAGATTGTTGGAAAAAATTGCCTGCAGCCCCTCCATACACTGCATTGATATATTTTTGGCCAATTTGGGGGAATTCAATCAAATTTAATTTACTGTAATATTTTCAATAGGCCAATCGATAGACCAATCAATATCACTGATACGGGCAAGCACCAAAAAAAATCCTGTGACCCCATCTCCCTAGTTTTCAAGCTGAAAGTTTTTCCGATTGGAATTCAAACTGTTTCACCCATGGCCCCTGTATGGCTAGCTCACTCCCCCTTCCCAGACGACTGTCAGGAACAATGGTGTCTCCGGTTGTCTTTCCCTGTTAGTTTCATGATACACAACTACCCTGAATGTTCCTCACCAGCAAACCGAAAACTTCCCTTTTATAGATGTGTCCAATTGCGGAGAGCAATAAATCAAGGGCATGTGAGTTGTGGCATCTGCGCTATTATACCCTATGGAAATCCTATGGAGAAGGGTGTGGTTAAGATACAGTGTCTGCAATTTCGGTTAGATTTTACATTTGGTTATTTTCAAGAACTATCAATGACCAAAGGTAGAACTATCTATAGTAGAGAACTGCAAATGCTTCTCAGTATCTCACCCATGCGAGTCTGGTATGGCCATTTCTGTACAGAGAAATGAGTAGACGTGGGGAAGATAGAGCTGCAGTGATGGTCGATGCTCCTATAAAGAGAGCTAAGTGAGATTTGGCCTTTCCAAGCCCATACCCAATTCCCCTCAATTATAATCTGGAATAGAACAAATGGGCTGGGGGGACAGTACGCCATGCAGACACCCACATTACCTTTTTACTATAGGTGGTTGGAAACTACAACTCCCAGCAACCAAGCATGCTGGGAGTTGTACTTTCCAAACATCTACAGTGGAAAGGTATTAGGGTGGGGGACAGTATGCCATACAGTAACCCCCAATACCTTTCTACTATAGGTGGTTTGGAAACTACAACTCCCAGCAACCAAGCATGCTGGGAGTTGTAGTTTCCAAACATCTACAGTGGAAAGGTATTAGGGTTACTGTATACCCTCGGCTTATACTCGAGTCAATCAGGTTTTTCTAATTTTGGAGGCAAAAATGGGTACCTCGGCTTATACTCGAGTATATACGGTATGTACATACGTATTGAATAAGACAAATATACCCATCCTAGCGTAGAATGTTTCACTCAAAAAACACTGTTTGTATATCTATCCCATCCTACATCCTCGTCCACTCCAAAGAGACAGTTTAGTGGATCCCTAGGAGTAGGGGGGCCCATAAGATTTAGTAGTGTGTCACACACCGAGTCCCAATACCCCCACACACCGACATTCCCAAATAAGATGCCTATACCCCCGCACACACGGGCATTCCCAAATAAGGTCGGTGCAATACCCAACAAAAAACGGCATTACCAAAATAAGGTGCCAATACCCCACAACACCAGGCATTCCCAAATAAGAGGCCTATTTACCCCGCCCACAGCGGGGCATCCCAAATAACCCCCGAGGTACCAATAAACCAGCTACACACGGGCATTACCAATGGGTGCATACCCCCGCAAACGGCATTCAAAAAATAAGGCTGCACAATTACCCCCCAACACACGGGATTCCCCAAATAAGGTGCCAATACCCCACCCAACACGGGAATTCCCAATAAGGTGCCACTACC
>JAACNH010001566.1:11798-23444 GCA_019447015.1 Hymenochirus boettgeri | reverse complement strand
TCTATCTATGGGGTAGTGTATCTAGTTGAGCACTATATAATATATAGATTGAATCTCCCTGTATGTCTATCTATGGGGTAGTGTATCTAGTTGAGCACTATATAATATATAGATTGAATCTCCCTGTATATCTATCTATGGGGTAGTGTATCTAGTTGAGCACTATATAATATATAGGTTGAATCTCCCTGTATATCTATCTATGGGGTAGTGTATCTAGTTGAGCACTATATAATATATATGTTGAATCTCCCTGTATATCTATCTATGGGGTAGTGTATCTAGTTGAGCACTATATAATATATATATTGAATCTCCCTGTATATCTATCTATGGGGTAGTGTATCTATTTGAGCACTATATAATATATATATTGAATCTCCCTGTATATCTATCTATGGGGTAGTGTATCTAGTTGAGCACTATATAATATATATATTGAATCTCCCTGTATATCTATCTATGGGGTAGTGTATCTAGTTGAGCACTATATAATATATATATTGAATTCCGTTATCTATCTATGGGGAGTGTATCTAGTTGAGCCCTATATAATATATATATGAATCTCCCTGTATATCTATCTATGGGGTAGGTATGTTCTAGTTGAGCACTATAATAATATATATATGAATCTCCCTGTATGATATCTATCTATGGGTAGTGGATCTAGTTGAGCACTATAATATATATATATTGAATCTCCCTGTATATCTATCTATGGGTAGTGTATCTAGTTGAAGCACTATATAATATATATTGAATCTCCCTGTATATCATCTATGGGGTAGTGTTCTAGTTGAGCACTATATAATATATTGAATCTCCCTGTATATCATCTATGGTCAGTGTATCTAGTTGAGCACATATAATTATATATTGACTCCCTGTATATCTATTCATGGGTAGTGTATCTAGTTGAGCACTATATAAATATAATTGAATCTCCCTGTATATCTATCTATGGTGGGTATGTATCGTAGTTGAGCACTATATAATATAAGATTGAATCTTCCCTGTAATCTATCTATGGGGTAGTGTATCTAGTGAGCACTATATAATATTATAGGTTGAATCTCCCTGTATATCTATCTATGGGTAGTGTATCTAGTGAGCACTATATATAATATATAGGTGAATCTCCCTGTATATCTATCTATGGGGTGGTAGTGTATCTAGTTGAGCACTATAATAATATATATGTGAATTCCTGTATATATATGGGGTAGTGTATCTAGTGAGCACTATATAATATATATTGATTCCCGTAATCTATCTGGGTAGTGTATCTAGTTGACACTATAAATATATTATGAATCTCCCTGTATATTATCTATGGTAGTATCTATTGAGCACTATATAATATATATGATTGAATCTCCCCTGGTATATCTACTATATGGGGTAGTGTATCTAGTTGAGCCACTATATAATATATTATATTGAATCTCCTGTATATCTATCTATGGGTAGTGTGTATCTATTTGAGCACTATATAAATATATATGGAAATCTCCCTGTATTATCTAATCTATTGGGGTAGTGTATCTATGTTGAAGCACTATAAATATATATATTGAATCTCCTGTATATCTATCTTAGGGTAGGTGTATCTAGTTGTGCACTATATAATAATAATTGAATCTCTGTATACTCTATCTATGGGTAGTGTATCTAGTTGAGTCACTATATAATATATATATATATAGAATCTCCTTGTATATCTATCTATGGGTAGTGTATCTAGTTGAGCACTAATAAAGATATACAGGGGATTCAATATATATATTATTAGTGCTCACTAGATACACTGCCCCATAGATAGATAACAGTGGAGATTCAATATATTATATTATATAGTGCCAACTAGATACACTACCCCATAGATAGATATACAGGAGATTCAATATATATATTATATAGTGCTCAACTAGATACAATACCCCATAGATAGATATACAGGGAGATTCCAATATATATTATATATGCTCAACTAGATACCACTACCCCATAGATAGATATACAGGGAGATTCAAATATATATTATATAGTGCTCAACTAGATACACACCCATAGATAGATATACAGGAGACATATATAATATTTATATAGTGTCAACTAGATACACTACCCCATGATAGATAGCGGGAGTCAAGATATATTCTATGGGGTAGTGTATCTAGGTTGAGCCACTATATAATATATATATATTGAATCTCCTGTATATCTATCTATGGGGTAGTGTATCTAGTGAGCCACTATATATATATATATTGAATCTCCCTGTATATCTATCTATGGGGTAGTGTATCTAGTTGAGCACTATATAATATATATATTGAATCTCCCTGTATATCATCTATGGGGCAGGGGGCATGTATATAGTGAGCACTATATAATATATATATGGAATCTCCCTGTATATCTATCTATGGGGTAGTGTATCTAGTTGAGCACTATATAAATATAGATTGAAACTCCTGTATATCTATCTATGGGGGTAGTGTATCTAGTTGAGCACTATTACTATATACATTGAATCTCCTGTATATCAATCTATGGGGTAGTGTATTAGTTGAGCACTATATAATATATAGATTGAATCTCACGTATATCATCATGGGTAGTGTATCTAGTTGAGCACTATATAATATATGAGATATGAATTCTCCCTGTTATATCATCTATGGTAGTGTAGTGTATCTAGTTGAGCACTATATAAGTATATATAGTTGAAATCTCCCATATATATATTCTATGGGGTAGTGTATTAGTTGAGCACTATATAATATATAGATTGAATCTCCCTGTATACTATCTAGTGGGTAGTGTATCTAGTTGAGCACATATAATATATATATTGAATTCCCTGTATATCTATCTATGGGGTAGTGTATCTAGTTGAGCACTATATAATATATATATTGAATCTCCCTGTATATCTATCTATGGGGGTAGTAGTATCTAGTTGCGCACTATATAATATATATGATTGAATATCTTCCCTATATACTATCTATGGGGTAGTGTATCTAGTTGAGCACTATAGTAATATATATATTGAATTCCTGATATTCTATCTATGGGGTAGTGTATCTAGTTGAGCACTATATAATATATAGATTGAATCTCCCTGTATATCTATCTATGGGGTAGTGTATCTAGTTGAGCACTATATAATATATATATTGAATCTCCCTATATATATGCAGTTGGAGTTCCTTGTGGGTTTTGAGCCCCAAGAACAACCTGGTCACTTTTTCCTTTTTTATCTATTTCAAACCAGAGATGGATTAAGATTAAATTGGGCCCCGGGCAGGGCTGACGTTTGGGGGCCCCTTGTTCTTGCATTGTATGGGCTGTAGTATACAAAGGGTATAATTAATGAATGAAGCCCTGTGACCCATTGATTATATTTATTAGATCATTTCTACCTAATCATTCCTGTGTGCAGGAACCAATAAAAGGCCAATCCCATTGGACCATTTTTATTTTAGTACAATCTCTCTCTATACAAAGTATGTCTGTACCAGAGCCATAGATTCCTATTGAATCTGTCTGCCACTGGTTAGAAATCTGTATTGTGTTTGCATGATTCTAATGCAGGATCCCCTCTTGTCACTGATTGGCTGTTTATACAGATCTTCATCATAGATTGAAGATTAGGTGGAAAGCTGCGAAGCTTGTTTTACCCAATACACGGTTTACCTTGAACCACAATGTCCCAGAATTCCATCTGTGAGCTTCCCTCTGCCTTTTCTTTCAGCAAGCGGAGAAAATCATTGAATAGCTGGACTTGTGATAACTGCCATGTAGGAGAGAATAAGAAAGGGAAAGTAGAACTGCTTTAGAGAGACACATAACAAGGGCACAGCTACAAATTACAGTACAAATCACCATACCGTTCACACAGTACATAACACCACCATAAATCCAGGACTTGGGTAAATAAGTGATTTATTAATACATGTGCACATACAGCAACATCTCGGTCTGGTTTTCAAAATGTCGCTGTTTGTGCACATTTATTAATAAATCACTTTTACTTGGCCAAGTCCTGTGAGTGCTCCTGGATTTATGGTGGCTATGGCTATATTATCCCCAACTGGAGCGACGTTTCAAGAGCATCCCTCTCTTCATCAGGCTAACAAAATCAACCACATATTTACATTACAAGGTATTTCAATTGGTCACAAGGGAATGACATCGAACCAATTTCCATAATTCAAAGGAAATGACATCAATCCAATTTACATAATTCAAAGGAAATGACATCAAACCAATTTCCATAATTCAAAGCAAATGACATCAAACCAATTTCCATAATTCAAAGGAAATGACATCAAACCAATTTCCATAATTCAAAGGAAATGACATCAAACCAATTTCCATAATTCAAAGGAAATGACATCAAACCAATTTCCATAATTCAAAGGAAATGACATCAAACCAATTTCCATAATTCAAAGGAAATGACATCAAGAGTTAATAGTAGCAAAATGTCACCGGGTCCCCTTGTTACTGAAAGCAACTCCACATGTTAATTAGTCATGTTTAAAAACTGCCTCAGTCAGAGAGATGGTGGCTGTAGTTCTTTACGCGTTTCAGGCGCAAGGCCCTAATCATATTCTATGAATATGCATTATATGGTGGAATAAAATTCCCCTATGTTCCTGGTTGGGAACATTGAGTCGTATAAATATTTTAGCAGAGCAGGGATGGGGTTTACCACACAGTTTCAGGAGATGTATCCAGTATATATATCATATACAGAGCAGTGGGGTTTTGTCTATTATACACAGTTCAGGGTATGTATTCAGTATATATCATATACAAGCAGTGGAGTTGTTATTATATACAGTTCAGGGTATATATTCATATATATCATTACAGAGCAGTGGGGGTTGTCTATTATACACACGTTCAGGGTATGTATTCAGTATATATCATATACAGAGCAGTGGGGTTTGTCTTTATATCACAGTTCAGAGGTATGTATTCATGTATATAATCATATACAGAGCATGGGGGTTTGTCTTTAATACACAGTTCAGGGTATGTATTCAGTATATATCTATACAGAGCATGGGGTTGTCTATTATATACATTCGGGGTATGTTTGTTATAATCATATACAGAGTCAGTGGGGTTTGTCTATTATACACAGTTCAGGGTATGTATTCATGTATATATATCATATACAGAGCAGTGGGGTTTGTCTATTATACACAGTTCAGGGTATGTTTTCAGTATATATCATATACAGAGCAGTGGGGTTTGTCTATTATATACAGTTCAGGGTATGTATTCAGTATATATCATATACAGAGCAGTGGGGTTGTCTATTATTACACGTTCAGGGTAATGTTTCAGTATATATCAATACAGAGCAGTGGGGTTTGATCTATTATGCACAAGTCGGGTATGATTCAGTATATATCAAATAGAGCAGTGGGTTTGTCTATTTATAACAGTTCAGGGTATGTATTCAGTATATATCATAACAGAGCAGTGGGGTTTGGTCTATTATACAACCGTTCAGGGTATGTATTCAGTATATATCATATACAGGAGCAGTGGGGTTTGTCTATTATATACAGTTCAGGGTATGTATTTCAGTATATATAATATACAGAGCTGGGGTTTTCTATTAGTACACAGTTCAGGGTAATGTATTCTATTAATATCCTATACAGAGCAGTGGGGTTGTCTATTATACACAAGTTCAGGGTATGTATTCAGTATATTATCCTATACAGGCAGTGGGGGTTTGTCTATTATACACAGTTTAGGGTATGTATTCAGTATATAATCATATACAGAGCAGTGGGGTTTTGTCTATTATATACACAGTCAGAGGTATGTTTTTCAGTATATATCATATACAGAGCAGTTGGGGTTTGTCTATTATATACAGTTCAGGGTATGTATTCAGTATAATCATATCAGAGCATGGGGGTTTGTCTATAATACACAGTTCAGGGTATGTATTCAGTATATATCATATACAGAGCAGTGGGGTTGTCTATTATACACAGTTCAGGGTATGTATTCAGTATATATCAATATACAGAGCAGTGGGGTTTGTCTATTATATACAGTTCAGGGTATGTATTCAGTATATATCATATACAGAGCAGTGGGGGTTTGTCTATTATACACAGTTCATCAGGGTATGTATTCAGTATATATCATATACGAGCAGTGGGGTTTGTCTATAATACATTCAGGTATGTATTCAGTTATATATAAATACGAGCAGTGGGTTTTTTCTTTATACACAGTTCAGGGTATGTATTCAGTATATATATCCTATACAGAGAGCAGTGGGGTTTTCTATTATACACAGTTCAGGGTATGTATTCAGTATATATATCCTATACGAGGCAGTGGGGTTTGTCTATTATACACAGTTCGGGTATGTATTCAGTATAGTATCCATATACAAAGCAGTGGGGGTTGTTCTATTATCACAGTTTCAGGGTATGTATTCAGTATATATCATATACAAAGAAATGCAGTGGGGGTTGTCTATATACACAGTTCAGGGGATGTATTTCAGTATAATATCATACTACAAAGCAGTGGGGGTTGTCCTATTATACACAGTTTTCAGGGGATTATTCTGTATGATATATCATATACAAAGCAGTGGGGGTTGTCTATTTATACACAGTTCAGGGTATCTATTCAGTATATATCATATACAGGCAGTGGGGTTTGTCTATTATCACAGTTCAGGGTATGTATTCAGATATATCATATACAAAGCAGTGGGGTTTTGTCTATTATACAGTTTCAGGTATGTATTCCAGTATATATCATTACAAAGCAGGTGGGTTTGTCTATTATACAAGTTCAGGGTATGTATTCAGTATTTCATATACATGCAGTGGGTTTGTCTATTATACACAGTTCAGGGTAATGATTCAGTATATATTCTCATACAATGCAGTGGGGTTTGTCTATTATACACAGTTCAGGGGATGATTCAAGTATATAATATCATATACAGAGGCAGTGGGGGTGGTTCTATTATACACAGTTCAGGGTATTATTCAGTAATATATCATATTACAATGCAGTGGGGTTGTCCTATTATACACAGTCATGCGATATTTAGTTCAGTATATATCAATACAAAGCGTGGGGTTTCTATTAACACAGTTCAGGTATTTCAGTATATTATCTATACGAGGCAGGGGGGTTGTCCTATTCTTACACAGTTCAGGGTATGTATCCAGTATATATCATATACAGAGCAGTGGGCTTTGTCTATTATATACAGTTCAGGGTATGTATTCAGTATATATATCCTATACAAAGCAGTGGGGGTTGTCTATTATACACAGTTCAGGGTATGTATTCAGAATATATCATATACAAATCAGTGGGGTTTGTCTATTATACACCGTTCAGGTATGTATTCAGAATATATCATATACAAAAGCAGTGGGGTTTGTCTTTATAACACCGTTCAGGGTATGTATTCAGAATATATCATATACAAAGCAGTGGGTTTGTCTATTATATACATTCAGGGGTATGATATTCAGTATATATCCTATACAGTGCAGTGGGGGTTGTCTTTATACACAGTTCAGAGGGATGTATTTTCAGTATATATCCTATACAGAGCATGGGGGGTGTCTATTATAACCATTCATGGGGATTATTCAGTATATATCTATACAGAGCAGGGGTGTCTATTTATACACCGTGCTGGGGGATGTTTCCAGTGTATATATACATATACAAGCAGTGTGGGTTGTCTATTATACACAGTTCAGGGTAATTATTCAGTATATATCCTATACAGAGCAGTGGGGTTTGTCTATTATACACAGTTCCGGTATGTATGCAGTATATATATCATATACAGAGCAGTGGGGGTTTGCTATTATACCCAGTTCAGGGTATGTATCAGTGTATATATTCTATACAGAGCATGGGGGTTTGTCTATTATACACAGTTTCATAGGGTATGTATTCAGTATATATTATATACGAGCAGTGGGGTTGTCCTATTAACACAGTTCAGGGTATGATTCATATATATATCACATATACAGAGCAGTGGGTTGTCTATTTATACACAGTTCAGGGTATTATTCAGTATATATTCATATACAGAGCAGTGGGGGTTCAATTATACACAGTTCAGGGTATGTATTCAGTATATATCAACTATACAGAGCAGTGGGGGTGTCTATATAACAAAGTTTCAGGGTATTATTCAGTGTATATAGATATCCTCAAAGCAGTGGGGGTTGTCTATTTATACACAGTTCAGGGTATGTATTCAGTATATATATCCTATACAGAGCAGTGGGTTTGTCTATTGTACACCGTTCAAGGTATGTATTGCATATATTATATACATATACAAAAGCAGTGTGGGGTTTGTCTATTATACACAGTTCAGGGTAGTTATCAGTATATATAATATACAGAGCAGTGGGGGTTGTCTATATATACCAGTTCAGGGTATGTAATCAGTATTATATATATACAGAGCATGGGGGTTGTCTATTTATACGTTCAGGGATGTATTCATTATATATATAAGATACAGAGCAGGGGTTTTGTCTATTATACACAGTTCAGGGTATGGTATTCAGTAGTATATCATATACAGAGCAGGGGGTTTGTCTATATTACAGTTCAGGGTATGTATCAGTATTATCTATACCAGCAGTGGGGGGTTGTCTATTATACACAGTTCAGGGTATGTATTCAGTATTTAATCCTATAGCGAGCAGTGGGGGTTGTCTACATTATACACAGTTCAAGCGGTATGTATCAGTATATATCCTATACAGAGCAGTGTATGTATTTCAGTATATATCCTATCAGAGCAGTGGGGGTGTCTATTATACACAGTTCAGGGTATGTATTCAGTTATACTATCCTATAGAAAGCAGTGGGGTTTGTCTATTATACCCAGTTCAGGTATGTATTCATATATATATCAATATACAGAGCAGTGGGGGTTTGTCTATTATACACAGTTCAGGGGTATATGTATTCAGTATATTATATCCTATACAAGCAGTGGGGTGTTTCAATTATACACAGTTCAGGGTATGTATTCCATTATATATCCTATCAAGCATGGGGGTTTGTCTATGTACAACCGTTAAGGTATGTATTCATTATATATATCTATCAGCGTGGGGGTTGTCTATTATACACAGTTAGGGTATGTTTCAGTATATATATAAATATACAAGCAGTGGGGGTTGTCTATTATACCCAGTTCAGGGTTGTATTCAGTATTATATAATATACAGAGCAGTGGGGGTTGTCTATTATACACAGTTCAGGGTATGTATTCAGTGTATATATACATCATTCCGGGTGGGGGTGTCTATTATACACAGTTCAGGGGTATGTATTCAGTATATATCATATACAAAGCAGTGGGGGGTTCATTATACACAGTTCAGGGATGTATTCAGTATATATATAATATACAAAAGTGGGGTTGTCTATTATACACACGTTCACGGGTATTATTCAGTATATATCATATACAGAGCAGTGGGGTTTGTCTATTATACACAGTTCAGGGTATGTATCAGATATATATCATTACAGAGCAGTGGGGGTTGTCTATTATACACAGTTCAGGTATGTATCAGTATATATAAATAATACAGAGCAGTGGGGGTTGTCTATTATACACATGGGTATGTAGTCAGTAATATTAATATACAAAGTGGGGGTTTCTATTATACACAGTTCAAGGTATGTATTCAGTAATATTAATATACAGAGCAGTGGGGGTTGTCTATTATATACAGTTCAGGGTATGTATTCTTATAGATATAATTACAGAGCAGTGGGTTTTGTCTATTATACACAGTTCAGGGTAGTATTCAGTATATATATCTATACAGAGCAGTGGGGTTTGTCTATTATATACATTCAGGTAGTATTCAGTAATATATAATAACAGAGCCGTGGGGTTGTCTATTACACAGTTTCAGGGTATGTATTCAGTATATATAGCATATACAGAGCAGTGGGGTTTGTCTATTATACACAGTTCAGGTATGTATTCAGTATATATATCATACAGAGCAGTGGGGTTGTCTATTATACACAGTCAGGTATGTATTCAGTATATATATCATATACAGAGCAGTGGGGGTTGTCTATTATACACAGTTCAGGGTATGTATTCAGTATAATATATAAATACAGAGCAGTGGGGGTTTGTCTATTATACACAGTTCAGGGTATTATTCAGTATTATATAATATACAGAGCAGTGGGGTTTGTCTATTATACACAGTTCAGGGTATGTATTCAGTATATATATCATATACAGAGCAGTGGGGGTTGTCTATTATACACAGTTCAGGGTATGTATTCAGTATATATATAATAACAGAGCAGTGGGGGTTGTCTATTATACACATTCAGGGTATGTATCAGTATATATATCATATACAGAGCAGTGGGGGGTTGTCTTTTACACAGTTCAGGGTATGTATTCAGTATATATATAATATACAGAGCAGTGGGGGTTGTCTATTATACAAGTTCAGGGTTGTATTCATTATAATAATAATTACAGAGCAGGGGGTTTGTCTATTATACACAGTTCAGGGTATGTATTCAGTATATATCCTATACAGAGCTACTTTTACCATAGCAAACTTTTGCATTTCTCAAAACATTTTTTATGTCTCCCCCAGTGAGTGAACAGCTGATAAAGAATCTACGAATGTCTAGATATCAAGCAGTCCCAGTACTATATATCAAGAGTATAAACTGTATAAGGGTCTTCAGGGATGAAGCATCAGGGTAAGTGCTGGTTACAGATAAACTGTGTTTCTGATTGGAAATTTGAAAAAATCCCAAATCTGGAAGACCTGTGGCTTGGCTGAATGACGCCCTAGCAAGATATATGTGTGTATATATAGATATATATATAGTATTAGAAAGAAAAGCGGGGCACTCCGGGCTTCTAAGGAGTGCCTCGCTTTTTCTTTCTATATTTACTACTCTTCGGGAGCACCCGGCCCATACATTGGAGTGCAGGTGAGCATTTTAATTCTATATATATTTATATTAATATGTATAAAGGCAGCACTCACACATTTGCAGCTAATTTAATGTATGTATTCAAACATTTGAGCAATGTTTCGAGCATCCCGCTCTCTTTATCAGGCTCAACAAAAAATGGTATTGACTACATATTTACATCACAACCATGTGCTACATGAAAGAAAACGATCTAGAATTTATAGAAATAAATCCTAATCACGGTTTAAACCGTGTGGTGTTATTGTGTTGAGTTTTCCCCCCACCATACTGTACCCTCTCTTGTTTCAACCTGAGTTCCTATCTCCCTAACTCCCAACTCAGGTTAACACAAAGAGAGAGATGGGTGGGGGAAAAACTCAACTCAATAACACCACACGGTTTAAACCGTGACTATGATTTATTTTATAAATTCTGTTTCTTTCATGTAGCTCATGTTCAAGTTTAGAATGTATCCATGTGCATAAAGTATATTTGTAGTCTCAGATGAATAAGCTAGGGTATAGATTGGGGTAGTTTTATAATAATTAAATGAGTGAGTTTGTATAGGGGGTACATCATGTGGGAGGATGCACTTTGGATGAAATGTGT
>JAACNH010001566.1:0-11621 GCA_019447015.1 Hymenochirus boettgeri | reverse complement strand
ATATACAGAGCAGTGGGGTTTGTCTATTATACACAGTTCAGGGTATGTATTCAGTATATATATATAATATACAGAGCAGTGGGGTTTGTCTATTATATACAGTTCAGGGTATGTATTCAGTATATATATAATATACAGAGCAGTGGGGTTTGTCTATTATACACAGTTCAGGGTATGTATTCAGTATATATATATAATATACAGAGCAGTGGGGTTTGTCTATTATGCACAGTTCAGGGTATGTATTCATTATATATCCTATACAGAGCTACTTTTACCATTAGCAAACTTTTGCATTTCTCAAAACATTTTTTATGTCTCCCCCAGTGAGTGAACAGCTGATAAAGAGAATCTACGAATGTCTAGATATCAAGCAGTCCCAGTACTATATCAAGAGTATAAACTGTATAAGGGTCTTCAGGGATGAAGCAATCAGGGTAAGTGCTGGTTACAGATAAACTGTGTTTCTGATTGGAAATTTGAAAAATCCCAAATCTGGAAGACCTGTGGCTTGGCTGAATGACGCCCTAGCAAGATATATGTGTGTATATATAGATATATATATAGATATATAGAAAGAAAAAGCGGGGCACTCCTGGGTCTTCTAAGGAGTGCCTCGCTTTTTCTTTCTATATTTACTACTCTTCGGGAGCACCCGGGCCCATACATTGGAGTGCAGGTGAGCATTTTAATTCTATATATATTTATATTTAATATGTATAAAGGCAGCACTCACACATTTGCAGCTAATTTAATGTATGTATTCAAACATTTGAGCAATGTTTCGAGCATCCCGCTCTCTTTATCAGGCTCACAAAAAATGGTATTGACTACATATTTACATCACAACCATGTGCTACATAGAAAGAAACAGATCTAGAATTTATAGAAATAAATCCTAATCACGGTTTAAACCGTGTGGTGTTATTGTGTTGAGTTTTCCCCCCACCATACTGTACCTCTCTTTGTTTCAACCTGAGTTCCCTATCTCCCCTAACTCCCCAACTCAGGTTGAAACAAAGAGAGATATGGTGGGGGGAAAACTCAACTCAATAACACCACACGGTTTAAACCGTGACTATGATTTATTTTTATAAATTCTGTTTCTTTCTATGTAGCTCATGGTTCCAAGTTTAGAATGTATCCATGTGCATAAAGTATATTTGTAGTCTCAGATGAATAAGCTAGGGTATAGATTGAGGTAGTTGTATTATAATTAAAATGAGTGAGTTTGATATAGGGGGTACATCCATGTGGGAGGATGCACTTTGGATGAAAATGTGATGTCATTTCCTTTGAATTATTGAAATTGGTTTGATGTAATTTCCTTTGAATTATGGAAATTGGTTTGATGTATCAAAAAATACTGATGGGGTAGTGAACTCATCATAGTTGCAGGTCAAGAGTAATAATTAATAAAGGTGATCTGGGATCCATCGTATCTCCCCTATATCTAGGGCTTGGGTGTGTAATCTAGTGTGAGAGCAGCATATAAATAATATAATAATTTTGAATCATCTCCCTGTAGATTACTAGCGAAATCTATGGGGGTAGTGTATCTAGTTGACACCTCATCTAAATAAATATGCAACTTATGAATCTATCCTAATCTCTCCCTTAAATCTAAAATCATAATCAGAGGGGAAGGTAGGTGGTATCTAATCTAGTTGCGCACACTTAGATAAGGGCGTAAAATATAGTAAAATAGTATTGAATCTCCTGGGGTAATACATAAACATAATGAGGGTGTAGTTATAGTCTAAGTTGGAAGACACATAGATAAAACGTACTAATCATTATCAAATAAGGGGATTGAATCATCCGCGTAGAATCCTATCTATGGGTTAGTTCAAATCTAGTGTAGCGCAACAACTATATAAACATATATGAAGTTTGAATCTCCCTGTTCATCAATTCGCAATCTCTGAGGGTAAATGTAATCGTATATGAGGCTGACTATCCTAATAGAGGGCTTGAGTTTACTCATACGCGTCTCAAACTCCCCGCCACACTTAATCAAAAGAAGTTCTCCCGTTCATAGCTCTTAGGGTCTATCTACTTGGTAGATAAAATTAAACGGCATATATATAAGAGGCAACTATTAATAAAAAATACATAATTGAAGTCTCCCTGTAGATCTAATCTCGTTGGGATATTGTATCTAGTTGAGCGCGCATAAATGAAAGGTATATATAGATATAGGGGATCTCGCCGTTTATATCATCAAAAAGAATCGTAGTAGGAAATCTACATACATGGGGTACGTGTTAATCCTAAGTATTGCAACAAAGGTATATACAAATAAAGAATTAATGAGGAAATAGTAGAGGTAGAAGGTAAAAATACCTCCATTATAATATACTCTACGTCGTAATGAAGGGGAAAGTTAGTGTATCTGTTTATCACTATATAAGTCAGATATCCAGAGGAGAATGTTTCATATTAATGTAAATTATAGTAGTAGTTCTCCAACGGAGTAGATACACAAAAGCCAACCATAGATAATATAGTAACAGGAGAAATTACATATATAAAAAGATCAATAGATGAATATAGTGTCTCAACTAGCATGATGGCGAAACAAGGCACTCCGGGCAATCGGCACCTAGGAGAGGGTATAAATCAGAGATATTACAATATAGCATAAAGTAATAAAGGGTAGAATGGGGTGCTCCAACCTAGATGAGGTACACTACCCCATAGTGATATCAGGAGATTCAATAATTATATATTTATTATAGTGCTCAACTAATACACACCCATGATATAGATATACAGGGAGATTCAAATATATAATCTTGGGGTAGTGTATCTAGTTGAGCCTATATAATATACTATATTTGAATCTCCCCTTTAATCTATCTATGGGGTAAGTGTTCTATTTGAGCCTATATAATATATATATTGGACCTCCCTGTTATATAATCTATCTATGGTGTAGTGGTACATCTAAGTTGCAGCACTATATAATAATATATATTGAATCTCCCTGTATATCTATCTATGGGAGCATGTATCTAGTGAGCACTATCACTATATATATTATAATCTATATATTGAATATCTCCTGTTATTACTATTGGGGTATGTATCTAGTTGAGCACTATATAATATTAATGAACATCTCCCTGTAATCTATCTATGGGGTAGTGTATCTAGGAGCAACTATATTAATATATAATTGAATCTCCCTGGTATATCTATCTATGGGGGAGTTGTATTCTATGTTAGCACTATATAAATATATAGTTGAGAATCTCCCTGTATATCTATACCTATGGGGTAGTGTATCTAGTTGAGCACTATATAATATATAGATTGAATCTCCCTGAGTAGGTATCTAGTTCCTATGTAGGTTGTATGTATCTATTGAGCACTATATAATATATAATATATTGAATCTCCCTGTATATATATCTATCTATGGTTAGTGTATCTAGTTTTGAGCACTATATAATTATATTAGATTGAATCTCCCTGTATATACTATCTATGGGGTAGTGTATCTAGTTGAGCCTATATAATAATATTTGAATCTCCCTGTTTATCTATCTATGGGGTAGTGTATATCTAGTTGAGCACTATATAATAGATAGAATCTCCTGTATCTATCTAGTCATGGGTAGTTTACTAGTTGACACTATAATATATAGATTGAATCTCCCTGTATATCTATCTATGGGGTAGTGTCTAGTTGAGGCACTAATAATATATATATTGAAATCTCCCGTATACTCTATCTATGGGGTAGTGTATCTATTGAGCACTATAAATATAATATATATTGAATCTCCCTGTATATCTAATCTATGGGGTAGTGTATCAAGTTGATAGACACTATATAATAATATATTTGATCTCCCGTATATCTATCTATGGGGTAGTAGTGTATCTAGTTGAGCACTAATAATAATATATAATTGAATCTCCCTGTATATCTATCTATGGATGGGTATGGTATCTCAGTTGAGCACTATATAATATATATATTGAAACTCCCTGTATATCTATCTATGGGGTAGTGTATCAGTTTAGCACTATAAATATATATATTGAATCTCCCTGTATATCTATCTATGGGGTAGTTGTATCTAGTTGAGCACTATATATAATATAATTGAATCTCCCTGTATATCTATCTATGGGTAGTGTATCAGTTGAGCACTATATAATATATATTGAGAATCTCTCCTGTATAGTAATCTAGGCATGGGGTAGTGTATCTAGTTGAGTCACTATATATAAATATATATTGAATCTCCCTGTATATCTATCTATGGGGTATGTATCTAGTTTACGCACTATATAATATATATATTGAATCTCCCTGTATTCTATCTAATGGGGTAGTGTATCTAGTTGACACTAATAATAAATATTATTGTAATCCCCCCTGTATATCTATCTATGGGGTAGTGTTTCTAGTTGAGCACTATATATCATATATTATATTGATCTCCCTGTTATCTATCTATGGGGTATGTATCTAGTTGAGCACTATATAATATTATATTGAATCTCCTCCCCTGTATATCTATCTATGGGGGTAGTGTAATCTAGTTGAGCCACTATATAATATATAGATTGAAATCTCCCTGTATACTATCTATCTAGGGGTAGTGTATCGAGTTGAGCACTATATAATATATAATTGAATCTCCCTGTATATCTACTTGGGGTAGTGTATCTAGTTGAGCACTATATAATATATAGGTTAATCTCCCTGTATATCTATGCTATGGGGTAGTGTATCTAGTTGAGCACTATATATTAATAGGTTGAATATCCCCTGTATAGCTATCTATGATATTATCTATACTATGGGGTAGTATCTAAGTTTGAGCACATATAATAATATTATGTGAATCTCCTGTATATCTATCTATGGGGTAGTGTATCTAGTTGAGCACTATATCATAATATATATTTGAATCTCCCCTGTATATCTATCTATGGGTAAGTGTATCTAGTTGAGCACTATAATATATATATTTGAATCTCCCTGTATATCTATCTATGGGGTAGTGTATCTATTGAGCACTATATAATACTTATATTGAATCTCCCTGTATATCTATCTATGGGTAAGTGTATCTAGTTGAGCACTATATAATATATATATTGAATCTCCCTGTATCTATCTATGGGGTAGTGTATCTATTTGAGCACTATATAATATATATATGAATCTCCTGTATCTATCTATGGGGTAGTGTATCTATTTAGCACTATAAATATATATATTGAATCTCCTGTTATATCTATCTATGGGTAGTGTATCTAGTGTGACACTATATATATATATATGAATCTCCCGTATATATCTATCTATGGGTATGTGTATCTAGTTGAGCACTATTAATATATATATATATAGAATCTCCTTGTATATCTATCTATGGGGTAGTGTCATCTAGTTGAGCACTATATAATATATACAGGGATATTCAATATATATATTATAGTGCTCACTATATACCTGCCCCATAGATAGCTATACAGGAGATTCAATATATATATTATATAGTTGCTCACTAGATACACTACCCCATAGATAGATATAACACGGGAGATTCATATATATATTATATAGTGCTCAACTAGATACATACCCATGATATATACAGGTAGATTCAATATATATAATTTATAGTCTCCTAGTACATCACCCCATAGATAGATATACAGAGGGAGATTCAATAATATATATTATTAGTGCTACTAGATACACTACCATAGATAATATAACGGGGATTCATATTATATTATTATATAGTGCTCACTAATACCTACCCCAGTAGATAATCGGAGATTATATATATATCTATGGGGTAGTGAATCTATGTTGAGCACTATATAATATTATTAATTGAATCTCCTGTATATCTATCTATGTGGTAGTGTATCAGTTTGAGCACTATATAATATATATATTGAATCTCCCTGTATACTATCTATGGGTAGTGTATCTAGTTGAGCACTATATAATATATATATTATTGAATTCCCTGTATATCTATCTATGGGGCTAGTGGTATCTAGTTAGCACTATATAATATATATATTGAATCTCCCTGTATATCTATCTATGGGGTAGTGTATCTAGTTGAGCACTATATAATATATAGATTGAATCTCCCTGTATATCTATCTATGGGGTAGTGTATCTAGTTGAGCACTATATAATATATAGATTGAATCTCCCTGTATATCTATCTATGGGGTAGTGTATGTAGTTGAGCACTATATAATATATAGATTGAATCTCCCTGTAATCTATCTATGGGTAGTGTATCTATTGAGCACTATATATATATAGATTGAATCTCCCTGTATATCTATCTATGGGTAGTGTATCTAGTTAGCACTATATATATATATAGTGATCTCCCTATATATCTTCATGGTAGTGTATCTAGTTAGCACTATATAATATATAGATTGAATCTCCCTGTATATCTATCTATGGGGTAGTGTATCTAGTTGACACTATATAATATATATATTGAATCTCCGTATATCTATCTAGTGTAGTGTATCTAGTTGAGCACTATCTAAAATATATATGAATCCTCCCTGTATATCTATCTATGGGGTAGTGTAATCTAGTTGAGCAATATATACTATAGATTGAATCTCCCTATATTCTATCTATGGGGTATGTGTATCTAGTTGAGCACTATATAATATATATTGAATCTCCCTGTATATCTATCTATGGGGTAGTGTTCTAGTTGAGCACTATATAAATATATATTGAATCTCCCTGTATATCTATCTATGGGGTAGTGTATTCTATAGTTGAGCACTATATAATATAATATATTGAATCTCCCTGTATATCTATCTATGGGGTAGTGTATCTAGTTGAGCACTATATAATAAAAAAAAAACTATATATTGAATCTCCCTGTATATCTATCTATGGGGTAGTGTATCTAGTTGAGCACTATATAATATATATATTTGAATCTTCCCTATAATATCTGCAGTTTGGAGTTCCTTGTGGGTTTTGAGCCCCAGAAACAACCTGGTCACTTTTTCCTTTTTTATCTATTTCAAACCAGAGATGGATTAAGATTAAATTGGGCCCCGGGCAGGGCTGACGTTTGGGGGCCCCTTGTTCTTGCATTGTATGGGCTTAGATACAAAGGGTATATTATGAATGAAGCCCTGTGACCCATTGTTATATTTATTAGATCATTTCTACTAATCATTCCTGTGTCAGGAACCAATAAAAGGCCAATCCCATTGGACCATTTTATTTTAGTACAATCTCTCTCTATACAAAGTATGTCTGTACCAGAGCCATGATTCCTATTGAATCTGTCTGCCCTGGTTAGAAATCTGTATGTGTTTGCATGATCTAATGCAGGATCCCCTCTTGTCACTGATTGGCTGTTTTACAGATCTTCATCATAGATTGAAATTAGGTGGAAAGCTGCGAAGCTTGTTTACCCAATACACGGTTTACCTTGAACCACAATGTCCCAGAATTCCATCTGTGAGCTTCCCTCTGCCTTCTTCAGCAAGCGGAGAAAATCATTGAATGCTTGACTTGTGATAACTGCCATGTAGGAGAGAATAAGAAAGGGAAAGTAGAACTGCTTTAGAGGACACATACAGGGCCACAGCTACAAATACAGTACAAATCACCCATACCCGTTCAACATTACATAACACCACCATAAATCCAGGACTTGGGTAAATAAGTGATTTATTAATACATGTGCACATACAGCAACATCTCGTCTGGTTTTCAAAATGTCCGCTGTTTGTGCACATTTTATTAAAATCCCTTTTACTTGGCCAAGTCCTGTGAGTGCTCCTGGATTTATGGTGGTTATACAAGGTGGGATCTTCATTGGAGGCAGCCAGGCTAGGCTGCAAAGGCCACTAATTATTAACAACTCCAGGGTATTTTTTTTTATATATATATATATATATATATATATATAATATATATATTATTATATATATAATCACAGCACTCCACCGACACTGTAGCTGAAGTCCTTATCAGTGCAATGCCCCAGGGACTATGGCTATATTATCCCCAACTGGAACGACGTTTCAAGAGCATCCCTCTCTTCATCAGGCTAACAAAATCAACCACATATTACATTACAAGGTATTTCAATTGGTCACAAAGGACTGACACGAACCAATTTCCATATTCAAAGGAAATTACATCCAATCCCATTTCCATGATAAAAGGAAATGACATCCAACCAATTTCCATAATTCAAGGAAATGACATCAACCAATTTCCATATTACAAAGGAAATGACATCAAACAATTTCCATAATTCAAAGGAAATGACATCAAACCAATTTCATAATTCAAAGGAATTACTCAAACCAATTTCAATAATTCAACAGGAAATGTCAAACCAATTTCCATAATTCAAAGGAAATGACATCAAACCAATTTCCATAATTCAAAGGAAATGACATCAAACCAATTTCCATAATTCAAAGGAAATGACATCAAACCAATTTCCATAATTCAAAGGAAATGACATCAAACCAATTTCCATAATTCAAAGGAAATGACATCAAACCAATTTCCATAACATACCCTGAACTGTGTATAATAGACAAACCCCACTGCTCTGTATATTATATATATACTGAATACATACCCTGAACTGTGTATAATAGACAACCCCCACTGCTCTGTATATGATATATATATACTGAATACATACCCTGAACTGTGTATAATAGATGATTTCAGTGGCTCTCTATATTGTGGCTGGTTGATTTCAGTGGCTCCCTTTACCAGCTGCTGCCAGAATGTGGTGCCCACATTGCAGTTCAGATACTTTGGATATTGGTGTCTGTGTTTTGTGCAATGAGCAGGATAAAAAGGGGTTAAACGTTTCTCTCTTATTAAATATTGTGTTCCCGTTTATCCTCCAGGGATCTGCTTGGCCATTCCACCCCACCCCCCTTTGCCGCCATGCAAACTGACAGATCAGCCCTGAGTGTGTTACCGACGATGCCAAGGGCCGACCGCCTGCCATTCCGTAGGACGGGTTCTCTGCCTAATGGCCCTGTCAATCAGAAAGAGAGGCAGATAAATGGAAAAGGGCTCTGCTGGTAATGAACCAGGGAACATAAATTATTCACAAGGCAGATCAACATGGCAGCAGCTATTACAGTGCTAGACAGGGGAAACAAGAGTTAAATCTAACTAGCAACTTTCCGGTACTGGTTCAACTACATCCCCCAACCTTGTTTTTCAAAGGACCAGTAATAATAAACAATAACTTCCATGTAATCCATGTAATGAGGATTAAACCAGTACAAATAATATTGATTATTCGAACACGGATATATCTATGGGCAAACCTCATCCACTCTTCCAAAGATTCTCCGCTGCCGGTAAATCCTTCTAGCCAACCGAGTCTTACATTATCTCCAGCATCTCCTCCAATTCAATGGTTCTGCCCAAGAGCATCAACATTATTTAGCTCTCCTTTAAATGCTATTTTATTGGTTTAGGAATAGAAAGTTAAAACAACCCCCACCCCATGTAATAAATAGAGAATTATATACACGCCATGTCTCTACTCCTCAACCACCGCTCTGAACCACCGCTCCACTCTCCTCCTGGACAAATGGACGGATATTCTCTACATCTTCCTTATAAATTATAGAAGCATCTTCTCTTCTTTAAGGAGAGAAAGTCACTAGGCTCTGTGGATCGGCGAATGGAAATACATCCATCCATCTAATCCAACCTTTATACCCTACCCATAATGTCTGTATAACAGTTACATAGTAACATAGTATTGGAGGTTGTATAAAGACATACGTCCATCTAGTCCAACCTTTATACCCTACCCATAATGTCTGTATAACAGTTACATAGTAACATAGTATTGGAGGTTGTATAAAGACATACGTCCATCCAGTCCAACCTTTATAATCTACCCATAATGTCTGTATAACAGTTACATAGTAACATAGTATTGGAGGTTGTATAAAGACACACGTCCATCCAGTCCAACCTTTATAATCTACCCATAATGTCTGTATAACAGTTACATAGTAACATAGTATTGGAGGTTGTATAAAGACATACATCCATCTAGTGCAACCTTTAAACCCTACCCATAATGTCTGTATAACAGTTACATAGTAACATAGTATTGGAGGTTGTATAAAGACATACGTCCATCTAGTCCAACCTTTATACCCTATCCATAATGTCTGTATAACAGTTACATAGTAACATAGTATTGTAGGTTGTATAAAGACATACGTCCATCTAGTCCAACCTTTATACCCTACCCATAATGTCTGTATAACAGTTACATAGTAACATAGTATTGGAGGTTGTATAAAGACATACGTCCATCCAGTCCAACCTTTATACCCTACCCATAATGTCTGTATAACAGTTATATAGTAACATAGTATTGGAGGTTGTATAAAGACATACGTCCATCTAGTCCAACCTTTATACCCTACCCATAATGTCTGTATAACAGTTACATAGTAACATAGTATTGGAGGTTGTATAAGGACATACGTCTAAGCCCTGCCCACTCATGGGTGTCTAAGCCCCGCCCACTCGCGGGTGCCGTGGGTTACTCAGACCCCCCCTAACCTTCTTTGTCAGGACTTCACACAGCAGAGAGGAAGAGGGACTTCCTGTCTCCCTCACACACTGAGGGAGTCTGAGGCTGTGCTCGCCGGCGGCACTGTGCAGGAGAAGCCTTAGGAATGTCACATGTCAGCCTCCCACCCATTAACTTTCTGGTCAGTCATTTCTTTGTATCTTGGGCTGTGGAGCACGTAGAGAGGTGGTTGATGGCTCGTTTTTAAGGTAGGAAACTGGCCTTTCTTTTAAACTTAACTTGTTTGGAGACCACAGTTCCCCTTTAATGATGCAAAAATTAGAGAATATTCCAGACAGCAACCGTGAATATTTATAGTTCTCCAGGTATTTCTTATTCTTACCTAAAGCTACAGAGCTGAGATAATATGATAACTATACATACATAAGGACACGTTTAGTCTATAGACCTGCGTTATTGATGGTTCATAGGTACCACCTGGCAATATACATTTACTGCCACCAGAAAGGTAAAGCACATGGTCTGCTTACTGTAAGGATCTGTAAGGGGGGCTTACTGTAAGGATCTGTGCGGGGGGGCTTACTGTAACAGTGACAAACCCTTTCCCAACTCTACTTTATGTATCAATACCAGAAACTTGTAACATTCCTTGTTTGTAGAAACACATCCAGCTTTTTATTAAACTGACCAATGAACCTGCCATAACAACGTACACTGGAAGACAGTTCCATAGCTTTACCGTTCTCACAGTGACAAACCCTTTCCCAACTCTACTTTATGTATCAATCCCAGTAACCTGTAACATTCCTTGTTTGTAGAAACTCATCCAGCTTTTTAATAAACTGACCAATGAACCTGCCATAACAACGTCCACTGGAAGACAGTTCCATAGCTTTACCGTTCTCACAGTGACAAACCCTTTCCCAACTCTACTTTATGTATCAATACCAGAAACTTGTAACATTCCTTGTTTGTAGAAACACATCCAGCTTTTTATTAAACTGACCAATGAACCTGCCATAACAACGT